>VZRH01006604.1:3747309-3757926 GCA_013397555.1 Urocynchramus pylzowi
GGCGGGGGGGGGGGGGGGGGAGAAGATGTTGTCCTCTCCCGCATTTCTTGTGTCACAACTACACAACCAGAAGCATCCAAACACTTGCAAGGATGCACGACAAAGCAGACAGCTTGGTCCAACAACCAGATGAAGAAGCAGCTTTCCTGCCTTTCTTCTGTGTGCAGATGGAATGAAGGAACTAAAGGCTGGCCAGGCCAGCGTGCTCTAGATACAGCCTTGACCACCTGACATATCCCAACACTGAGCCTCACAAACTATGGGACACTGATGTGGCTAAAGGAGAGGACCATTCCCACACAATCTCTGAAGGTTTGTATGCACACACACACACACACACACACAAAATGCCAACAGCAATAAACCCAAAAAATCCACCATGCCACATCCCAATTTAATTCTATCCAAGCAATTCCTCAACTTTAAAAATCTCTGCCACCCTAGACTTGCCAGTTTAGAGAAACGTCTCCTCTTGAATGTTTTTTAATATACATATATAGATGCAAAATGTAACTTGATGAGAAACCTTGCTTCTTCTCCTTTCATTTTCTATTGCAGATGAGCAGGCATCAGAGAGACTGCAGCTCAAACACATAAAGCTTCTGTAAATATGTTATGCATAAAGCCAAAGCTGATTTTTCAACTACTCTGATGAATTAGAAAATTGAAAGCTTCCGTTGTTTAAAAAAAAGTATCTGTAAGCTGGAAAAGACTCAGTGAAATTATGTATTAGTGGTATTAAAGGTCAATGTAATAAATAGCATAGCTTTGAGGTACTGAAGAGCTGTGTATTAGTACCAAGTCTTTACATAAGGAATTGATGGAATGAACTAGTGACTGATGACAAATTCATCTACATTCACAGGGCATAAGACTAAAGAGATCAACATGCTATAAAATCTACACACAGCAAGATTATTAGGAAGCACTACTTATTAATTGCATTACTATTACTGCTATAAAGACAACTGAGACTCCCTTCTTCCAAGGAGTCACATGGAAAAGTCAAAGGGTAACGGGCACAGGTCACTCCTGGGGAGATTCCAATTGGACACGAGGGAAATTGTTCACATTGAGAACCATCAGCCATTGGAATAATCTCCCTAGAGAAGTAGAGGATTTCCCAACATCAGACAGTTTTAAGATTTGGAAGGACAGAGTGCTGGGTCATCATGTCTATAGAGTTGTGCTTTTGCCAAGAAAGATTGGCCCAGATAATCCTTGCGGTCCCTTCCAACCCGGTATTCTATGCTAAAACTATACATTTCCATGATGATGTGTACAGACATGCATGCTATGTTTTATACATAAAAAACCATGACTAATGCCTGATGCTGATGGGATCTGTAAAGCTAGCATCACACTGTCTAGTAGGCACTGATCTTCATCTTTCATCAAATGGAGCAGAGTTAAGTTGTGGGTTTGCATTATGCATAAGCAGTGAATACAATTAGGCTGAAAAGCAAGCCGATCTTCTCTGATCTTAAGTGGAAAGTGTGAATTCTGATCTTCACAGGTGACAGCTCTGAGCATCACTCCAATTTACTAGTCAGCTTCCTTGAATCCGTGTACCCAATAGAAAACTCGAAACACATAGCTGTGGCTATTTTTAAGCCACTAATATTTAAACAACAGAATACCAATTAAGAGAGCAAAGCAGTTATTTTACTTTGTCTGGCACAGAGAAATTTGGTTTTACAGCTCAAGAAGGGTACTGAAAAACTGGAGGGAAAAAATTAAAATGCATGTAAGAAGGGAGAGACCAAGAGAAGGAAGGAATTCAATCAAAGAGTTATAAAAGGACTACCAGTGAATGGACACCTCCTGCTTTTAGGTAGATGAAATAATTTTAAGAATTGTTCATCTCTGAATTGCCAGAAACATTGTCTTTGAAGCTTTCTACAGAAATGCTGTATTTCAAGCTGATGCATCTGTTCTGAAGCATGAATTTAGGAAATCTCATAGTCAGTGCAGTTGTAGTAGTAGCCGTTCCATGTGTTCCCAAAACATTTTACAAAGGAATAAATTATTTTGCTCTCTACAGATAAAAAAGCAGGGAAATAACAGTAGTAGCCCAAATTTTGCTGCTTTACTGTCTCTTCTGTCAGGGGTTTGCTGGTTTTTGTTTGTTGCTTCTTTGGTTGTGGGTTTGGTGGGGTTTTTTTGGGAGGGAGAGGGACTATTTATTTTTGTTGGTTTCTTTTAGTTTGGCTTTTCTTTGCTGGGTTTTGGTGTTTTATTCAGTACATGAACTTACTGGGGGGTTTCTTATGCTTCCATGTCTGTGGAATTCACAAATTTCATGTCTGTTCAATGTCTCAGATTTATTCAATTGCAGATTCTTATTACTCACCTGAAACAATGAAAATATTGAATTGCAAAGTTGTACTGCTATTCAAGTTTAAGAAGCACAGCACAATATACTTTAGCAATGTGCAAGCTGAACAATGCATAAAAATCAAAACATGACAATTACTCATTCTTCACCAGCCAGACCCATAAAATGTTAATATAGCAGAATCAGCTGCTTTCCTGTTTAATAAACAGAAAACATCTTGTTTATTAATCAGTATACATTTGTAACCATACATTGTACTAAGTACATACTTACTAGTTCTAAGTTACACTACTACCACCTTAAGGGGAGAGCTAGGAAAAATTCACAGAATAATGTATGTATTTAATCTACCAACAGCTCTCCACATTTATACGAGCTACAGAACTCAGTTTTACAAAACCCTCAATTTCCAGGGCACAGGATTGCAGTGATTAAGCACCCAGACTTCTAGCCAGCCTCAAACAGGCTATACTAAAATCCATGCTGTTAAATCCTTGCAATCACTTTAAATCCAAGCTAGGTAGATTAATGCTAACATGGGTGTGCCTAACCATTCTGAAATCAGGAAGTTTGTAGACATAGCATGCCTCATTCTTGGCCTGGCTATTCAACAGGTGCAGAAGAGAGTATGGATCATTACAATCCATACTATTAAATAATCATTTTGGACTAAGAAAAAAGGTGTCAAAACATAAAACCCTCACCATCTTAGAGATAGCCAAGAATTAATGGGATCCAGGCTTTCCTCTCTTCATTCACTCAAATACCCTTACCTTCTGAATATCCAACTTCTTCAGTTTCACATACAATGAAATTAAGGTGAGAGTTTTATTATGAACACCCATTCCCTATTAAAACAGACATATTTAGCTATTATCCTGTTTTGCTGAAGGATCTTATTGCAATCCTCCAGTTCTCAAATACATCAACTAATCTGACAACTATCACATATCAACTTCTACTAATTCACCACACTGTTTTTAAACATTAAAGAACATAAAAACAGGCTAAGCACTTTCTACTTCTACTCCATTTAAAGATAACTACTATAGATATCATTGCAATACCACAGTACAAATATATTGCACAAGGCAATCACTAACTTGGGAACATACATGCATCCAATACATCCGTTTCCTTTGACTCACAGGTGCGTGTGTGCACAGGTACATGCATTCAAAACAGATATGTGCACTCCTCATGGAACACCCTCCTTTCTTTAGAAAGAAGCCAAGACTGTAAGCACTAATTGCATGGGTTTCTTCCTAACTTTCTTCAGACTCCTCAGGGAAGCAACTTGAACTACAAACCTACACAGTCCTAATAACAGAAATCCTTTGTATAATCACCAACTAAACCTTGGGGAAATCTCTGGGAAAAAAAATTAAAACTTGCAAAATGTAAGGAAGGAACACAATTCTGTACAACTCTCCTCCTAGCCATTCAGAGAAACAGTATCCAAACAGCTCCTGCCTTCCTTTGCAGGGAACACAGCACTATGTACTCTTAAACACATCCCTGTGAAAAAGCAAGAATCACTGAGGCAAAGCCTTTTCCACCTCAACCCCACCCAACAAGGCTTTTATACTAGCGAACAAATGAAGCCACAGGACTGTCAAGGAAAAGAACAGTACAGATAAAACCAACTTGTACACAGTGGCCATCTCTTCCTCTTCCCTCCCTGCAGTCCTCTTCTTCATTTTAAGTTCAGGTCAAATAAGCAGTCTGAGATTAAGTTTCATGAAGAATTTTACAAGTTTTAGTCTGCCAATATCTACAGAAGAATGTGGGGAATTAACAAAACTAAGTTTACGCTGATGAATATTTTGCTTATATTATTATTTCTCCTCTGTGGTAACTTTGAGAGCTATATATCAAAAAAAACCCCAATAATGATTGTGTGTAAAAATCAACACTAAAGATGATGCCAAATAAAAAGGTAAAATTACTCAAGGGAAAAGATAAAATAATTAAAATAGCCTTTTCCAAGGGCTTTGCTAGATCTGTGAACAAACATTTGTTTCCAGTATACACATCCTCTGAAGGAAAGGTTTTATCACTACCAGAGTCAAACCTCAGAAGGTAAATCTCTGCCAACACAATGCAGCTTATGCTGACAGTGTTTCAGAAGGAGAGTTTCAAACTGACACTTTTGATACAACAGCATCCTTCAAGGCAACTGCAACTACAGGGCAGATTCTCTCACATAAGAAACCTATTTGTTTGTTTTGTCATCCAACAGACTGATGAATCAATGTTACAAGGGAGGGATTTTCCTTTGGCAGCAATGTTTTTTACACTCTTACTTCCAGGCTGGACTTCCTTTGCATATCCTATACCTATAGGTTCCACTATGTATTAACAAACACATGATTAAAATGTGTTCAGTGGAGGGGGTTATGTTTTTACTGCCTTGTTGGAAATCTGCTTCAACTAATCTTAATTGCAATCTCGAATTTTTCTCTCCCTGCAGTCCATAGCAAATTCTGGTCACCTCCCTCCAGGCAGCACTACTGCTTGCACAACCTGTTGAGTTTATTCAGGAAGCTGATCCATCCGAAAACAAATCCAACCCCGCCCATCTTTGCAAAACCAACACCACTGCTCCCCATCTCTCATCCTTCCACACCCCAAACCCACACACTGCAATTTTCCAACCTTCTTCGTATACCATCTTGAACCAGGTCATTACACACCTGTCAAGGGCTTGCATTTGGTACAATGCAGATGGCAAGGCTGCATGGGCAAAACTGCAGCATCTCACACTTGTTGCATCCATTTTACTTTTTAATTAATTACATTACTCTGTGAAAGGACAGATCATTTAATAAAAGCGAGTCTTTTCCAAGGACCAGGCACATCCAGAAGAATCATCCTTTTCTTCCTTACAACATGAGTTTGGTTTCACAAGTGAGTTAAAAGAAACCACCTACAAGAACTAGTGTGTTTCAGAAAATGTGACAAAAGCAGGCATTCTGTCACAGCCGGAATACAGTCCAACCTGCTATTGCACATACCTAGTAGAAGGGGGTGGGGGGAGGGAATAGCCATCTAGTTCCCTTGCATGTCCCTCCTGGAAAAACACTGATGTATAGAGGAAGCATTCAGCAACAGCCTGGGATACAGTCTGGCACTCTGGCTGCCAGCCTACCAGGGTAAACCATCCTGCTGGAGACCCCCTTGCACAGTGCATGAAACATTACATGCTATCAGCAGTCAAACACAACATTCAGTTTGGGACAACTAGCAGTACCCTAAAAGGTCAGAAGGTACAAAAAGCAGAACATGCACTCTCACCTATCCAAATTCCTGAGAAAGCAGATACAAGCAGCTTCAGCAACAACTCCCAGTGGACATCACAATCTACTTCTGATGAATCATACCACAGTGAAACCTAGAAGCAAAAAGATCATGGGCATGAACAAAATTTGAATGGGAAGCAATCAAATGAAATACTTTTCAAAAAGTAAAGGGTATTCTGAAAATTGCGCTTGCGAGAAGCCAGAAGCAACAATGAAGGCTTTTAAAACTGTGAATCTGTTGATTTGATTTTTTTGCACATAACTTACACATCTGAGTAAGCCTGTATGATAATTTTCTCACTACAACAATCCCAACCCTTCTTTTATCACCCCTTCTCTGAATCGTTATTTTCTTCCAGAACACATTCTGCCAGGCATTTAGAGATTAAACACACATTTGGCAATGCCTGAAAGAAAGGGGACATTTAGCAGTGCTGTGGCCCATTTTTTTCCCCTCACTGCTCAACATAAAGTCTGTAACACATGCCAAAAACAAGGGAGAGCAGGAGTTTTTATCTAAGTCACCAGCTGCAGTACCATAAAAAGTCTCCAAGTGTAGAAGGAAATTTAAAGGTTTCAAAGCTGATCCTTCCTATTTACCAGGTCCTGTATAATAATCTGTATTTTTTCACAATTACTCTTAACATCTGACCTATGTCTATTGCTACAGAAGGCTTGCATCTCTAGATGATATGAGTCCTCTAAAATTAGACCGGGCAAACAGATGTAACCATGGAGATTTCTGCTGCAGTCCCGAGAACTCCGCAGAGGCACAAGCTGGAGGCTGAGCACATACTGCCAATGAATTTTTGTCCTACTCTACTCCCACCAAGCTCACGTGTCAGAGATGTACAGTGAATCATATCAAAGAGAGATTAAGATCCATCTCTAAGTAAGGAGTTTAAAGAAAAACACCTAGATTCTTCTCCAGCCTGGTTTTCCCCAATCCAGTTCACTGCACAGTTACTTGAGCACCTGAGCTGACATGAGGCAGACAAGGTAGCAGACAGGAGAAGCAGAGAAGGATGGTTCCTTTCAGCTGCAATGGCAGCACAAACTGCACATAAACCATGGAAAGAGGGCTACGTGTAATAATTGTTGCTAAAATTTGATACTTTGATAAGTAAATTTCAAGTCACCCACTGCTACTCTCCCAAAAGTATTTCTTTACAGAGTTGAATAAACTCTGAATACCTACCTGGTGGCAAGAACACTAGCATCAACAAAAATTCTTTAAGAAATGCCAAATAGTGTTATCAACAGAACTCAAGAAAATAATTATTGCTATCTTTTTTTAGCAATTAAAAATACCACTGAGGGTTTTTTTAATTGCAAGTTAAGTTAAGGCTTATTTACAAAATATTGTGTGAAATTAAGACCTTGGTGAAATGAAAAGCATCAGCAAAAGAGCTGCAGTACACAAAAAATGATAATGCAGTGCAGCAAAAGCAGTTTATAAAAGGCAGAGAGAACTAGACTTATGTTTAAGATAAGGCAACACTCCTAGAAGAACTGCATTTTAACTATCATATTGTCAACAAACTGAATTTGTCTTTTTCATTAGAATCACATTCTAATTCTAGGATAGAAAAGTTCAATTATAACTTAGCCTAACGAAGCAAGTGCATTTGTTTGTCATTGCAACTGACATTATGGCAAATCATTTGGGTAGAATGTAAAACAATAATTTCCACAGGTTGTGAATGGCCTTCTGGTCAAGAAAACCGTTTCCTTTTTTTTTTAGGGTGAAATTCTTTTCCAATTCAAGCATTATTGAGAGCATCACAATTCTGACCCAGAACTCTGCATTTCCTTTGGTGTTAAATTATAGACCTGCTGTGTAAAGATTTTTTTTTCTTTTTTTTTTTTTTTTTTTGTAAAAGATTGCCTGTAAAGCTCAATTGTGATTGGGAAGGCCGCCTACACAGCAGAGAGAGTGAGAAAACACACTTGTAGAGCTGAAAAAACATCACTGGAGGCGTATTTAAAGAGGGAAGGAAGAAAGAACTTGGTTCTACTGAAAAACGCTATTTTCTGACATCACCCTTGAACGAACCAAAGCGTGTTAACTGAAGACAATTCAAGGGTTGTTTGCTATGTTCCAGCTATCAATATGCAGTACTACAAGCAAGAGGAGGAATCCTTGCAGATTCATCCCTCTGATCTCAGAATCTGCCACCTACCCAAGGAATGCTTCACTTCCCCCACTTCTCTGCCACAACCTGCAAAAGCTGTTCTCATAAAACAGCAAGTCACCTGCAGAACAGCAGTTCAAAGCTTTAAAAATCTTACATAATTAATAACATTAGAAGTATTGAAATTGTAGACAAAGCTTGTTCAAAAACACAAGGAGAGTGAATGCTGTCTGAAAACACTAAGAATAACTAGCATTTAATCTCCGCAGAATTTAACAGTATTTGAAACTGCTGAAAAAATAACCACAAGAATTTCAGATATCTTTCTCATACAAACTTATAAAAAGTATTTTCCTCCCTACCCTACATAGCCTTCAATCCCTTCATCTCCTAAGAGAAATAAGCAGGTCTTTCAGGATGTCCTATTAATGAACTCAGATTTTCAAAAGAAAGAAGGAACAAGCATCAGTGGAGAATATCCTTCTTGGTTTACCTTTGGAAGTCATCACCTATAAGCATTATAATTCCTAAATAAAAAAGCCTCTATGAAGTGTTCTGATGCCATCATAAACATATGAAAATATTTTTATTAGCTCTGTCTTTCTCTTCAGAATAAAAACAAAAGGCTTTTGACATATGTGCTTTGGCTGATGATTACTGCAATTACTACCAGGGAAATGAAGACAGCCAGGACAAGTTTCACCAGTGAACTTCAATAAACATGAGATGATTCATTGCAGGGAAAAGATGCTGCTTCTCCCATGGCGTTGGACATCAGCCTACAACCTATTTTGCAACCAGTCACAAGGAGACAGGACTTCAGCACCTAATTCCCCTGAGTGTTTGGGCTGGTAACTTCAAAGCCCTGTGCCTAGCAGATGACTGAATTCCTGCACCCACAGAACACTGCCACCGCAGAGAACAGCCCACAGAGCAGTACTCCTGAGAAGCCATCTGCAACCAAAGCTTTCACAGGGTCTTAAGTTTCATCTCCAAGCAAACATGCTGTCACTGAAGATACTGAATGACAGGAACTGATAAGTAACATTACTACAATGTAAACTCAACGCTTCTACAACTTTTCAACTACATGATTGTTAAGGACTAATGCCTATTACACATACACATCAGGAACACAGGCAGGACAGGATTTTGAAAAGCACCAAGCCTGACCTGCCCTAAACCATATGGCAAGCAAAAGCAGCACACTCAGCAGAAACAACTCTAAGTTCTTAGAATTACTTATAAAATGCTCCTGAGGCTCAATGAAGCACAAATTCTTCTGGGTCAGGAAAACAGATAGGGATGAAGTATCAATGGAAGCTATAAAACTCACCAGCAGGAGAACCTCCTGAAAAAGGAGAATCTGAAACAATGAATATGAAATGGCAAAAAACAGAAACAAGAAGAAAAATAGGGTGATGTAGAAACAAGTACAAAAAATAATGGTCTATAAAAAGTGCTAGGAATTGAAATCCCTTATTCTAGAAAAGATGGAGTTGTTTAGAAAATGAAGTGCACAGATTACTAGTCTCCGAAATCATACCCATCTTGACTTTCACACTGGTGAACAGTGAAGTACTATTTCTGACATTAATAAAACCTCTCTCAATACTAATCAACATGTAATTCCAATAAACCAAAAACACATTAAAATATTACACAACAAATGAATCACACACAGAATGAAGATCCTAAGAAAGCCTATCCCTTCATGCTTGGCTCATTAAGTTAAAGAACATTTGCTTCAAGAGTCACGGCCAAAATCATCAGACCTCTTGTATTCTCCATAAATTTCGCTTTTAGGTAAAAAATGAAGTTTTATTTCTTCTTAGTGAGAAGAGAGCAGCTCAAAGTAGTTTGGAAGGCTGTCTTTTACCTTCAGGCTTTAAGACCTCCAGCCAGACTAAAGCTATTAGGAAAGAAAAAAAGCTAGAAGACCACAGAGGGCTGTCAGACAATACTCTGCTGCTGCTGGCATCAAAATTCAGAGAGAACATTTACTTTTTTGCTTTTCAGACACTAAGACATTCAGGAGTTTCTCAGAGATATGCTACTGTCAAGGAAGTAGGCTGAACTAGTGAAACCTTTTAACTTTCCCATACTCTTTTTTAAAATAGCTCAGGTTGGGGGAGCATCTGCGCTTTCCCATTTTATGTATTTTTTTCTCTCAAGGGTAGACTAGAAGTCTGATGCAGATTTACAGCCTGATACAAAGTTAAATATCTTTGACACTATAATTATACAGCATCAATCAAAATTAGTACCATTGCATTTAATTCATTAACTACTCTGCTGCCATGTCAACAGGAGTCAATTACTGCAATTCTTAACATTTTTCTCAAAAGCAGTAGTGAAAATTTCATTTAAATTAATTTAACAGGAAAAGGCTTCTTCTGAATTCAGGAGAACCATGTTGTGAACATAAGTCATAACTTCTTCTGATTATTCACAACCACCATGGCTTAGAGACTTCCGTGCTGAGGGCAGTTTTTCTAGCCTCTAGTTTTTCTAGCCTCTAGTTTTTCTACAATGTGACTCTAATAGCATACAAGTGGCTTAATATTTACCTTTACTAACTGTACATTCTACAAGTAAAATACTGACACAAAGAGGATGCTGCCAAACTGAAAGAGCTCCTTGTCTATGAAAATGCTTTTGTCCAGACTTGGAGTAACTGAAGTGAAACATCGAGTTTACAGAGCATAACCATGAAAATGTGAACTTTGGAGTTATTCCTGATAACAGTAACCTTTAATTTTAATTTAATGGAAAGAATGCAAATATGACAGTTTGTAAGGAAGAAAAACATCAACAAATACAGAGAGTCCACTCCCCCCCC
>VZRH01006604.1:3757971-3819665 GCA_013397555.1 Urocynchramus pylzowi
CCCCCGTACATTAGGCAATGACCCATCCTTCATACTAATATTACCTCTTTAAAAGTTAGGTTTTCTCTTCATATAAGTCATTCTATTACTTTTCAGTCTAGCTGTCACAGCTAAGCTACAAAAGAAGGACAGGATTTTACAGTGTAGAATGAGCTACTGCAGCCAAAGACAGAACTAATAATCTGTCTATGGTAGAAAATACTGGAGAAACATTTAGAAAGGGCAAATTCAGCACAGAGTTTGCACATCCACAATTTGAAAACTCACTGCTTTTCCATTCTGCTTTCCCATCCCTTCCCCTAGGTAATTTTAATCCATTTGTCTGCTCTTAAAAGAAAGACTGAGCTGGTGTCTCAACTGACTTTGGAATTTTAATGCTGTTTGTCAATAAAAACAGAGGAAGCACCATAGAGAATATGCTGCTGTTAGGATGCTTTCACAGGCTGTTAAGTGTTAAAAGGGCCTAGCAGATAAGGTACATGTCATTAAATAAAATGTAAAGAAGGGGAAATCAAGGCAAGAGAAGGACAATGAGTTGCCAGGGTCATCCAGCAGCCAAGTGTTCATCAAAAATACTGATCTTCCAACTTCTACCACCCATGGCAAAGGTGAATGACTTCTCTTTATGTGATGGCTTTTCAGCAACACTTTGATAAACTGGGTAATACACAAAATTTAAACAAAAACATTAGCTATACAAATTCGGTGTCCAAAACAAGAAGGCAAAGAGCTACCTAACAGTGAACAAAGTAAAAGCCATGAAGTGCCATCACTGAACATGTGTTACCAAACAACATGTGAAATCACATTTGCCCCATCTTTCACAATATACTGGAATATTGCAGAAGCTCCATTACTTGAACCTTTACTACAAAAGGCATTTAAGCCAAGAGTATCCAAATGCAGATTCTGGTTTTAAGCACATTTGTGCTGTAAGCATCACTTGTCTAAGTCTCCAGCCCCCTCCACAGCACACCAGCAACATCCACCTGCTACATAAGGAAGCTTCCCAGTAAAAATTTGTATAGATGCTTACTGCCTGTAAAATTCACTAAAAGAGGTATTAACTACATACTATAGTTTCAAAATATCCAAGATAATATGAAAAATTACACTGTTAAGGAGAATTTATTGTCTTCAAAACCTTTGAAACCGAAAATCCAACTGAAAATCCTAGTAATCTCTAAGTTTCACACTCCATAAATCATATTTTCTATCCCTAATTGAAAATTCAACTATAATAACACCACAATTCTTTAGCTAGAAAGCTTTTTGCATATGTAACCAAACTTCTGCTCTGCTATGTTGCAAGCCTCCATTCAAAGGGGAAAAAAAATTTCATCTACAGGGCCTTTGAGATAAAGCAGAACTCATTATTTCCATCCTACTGAAAAAGTCAAAAATAAGATATTCCAGATATTCTCTCCTTCATTTCACAGAAACTGATCATCTGTTATTTTATAAGACACAAGCACCTTACATCTCCATGCCCATTTGATTCACTTGGCAGACTTGATAACTTCCATTAGAGTTGAGGTTTCTCTGCTCATTCAAGGGCCTTCATGCTTTTTGCCAGATTAAGATAACATTTAAAAGGATTCTTTGTTTCCCAGCAAACTTACTGCAAACTGTTTTGTACTCCTCTCAGCAGACAGCTCATTTATCCACTTTTCAAGATATAAGATATTTCATAGTTGTCCTCTTGGTCACACAATGCTTCAGGAAACAAGAAAAAGTATTTTTCTGTCTGCTTAGACAGTATCAATATTATTACAGCTTGCATTTAAAAAGTTTTGTAAAGAATTTATTGAAAACAGGCAGTCTAGCAATTTGACCACATGTCTAGAGCTCTGCATAATTCAAATAAGCAATTTTACTTGTCTGCTTTGCAATTTTCCTATTAATGAAAATAATATTTACCTCACAGGGGGTCAGAACGATTAATTTCCATGAAGAGCTTGAATCTAAAGCAGAGGATAATTTGATAGATCTCCAAGGAGAAAGGGTAAAGGAAAAACAAATTAGATTTTATACTCAGTTTCAAATGAGAAAATATTTGAATTGCAGCAGAACCAGCTACAGAATATTAGTAAAAATGCACTTAAAAAAAAAAAAAACAACTCAGTGCTAATGTAATTCTTCTCGAACTACATGCCCAGCCATGAACAGCAGCAGCCTCCTCAATGCCAGATTTTCATCTGAACAGAAAAGTTTTGGAATCTGCCTTGATTCTTGTCCATTTCAAAGCTGCTGCCATTTCATTAATAAAACATTCTGAGAACTTGGCGCTCATTTATCCATGGGAAGAAAGAAAAGAGAACTGCAGAACACCCCGAACATAATACTTTTAATAAACCCAAACCAAAAGCAAAATACAAGAAACACCTTGTGAATCCAGAGAGTATTATTACAGCTAACTATTATAGATCCATGAAAGCTCATTCTCAGCTTCAAATGTTCAACTCAAGGCCAGAAAAGCTACCCTGTTGGTGTCAGTGGACTACACTGACACTGATCCCAACGCTAGATCCATAACCTTTAAAATTACCACGGTCTGAAGCCGAATAAATAATTATAAGACGCAACACTGAACTTAAGTTAGGAGACGGAGATATAAAGAAGACAGGGGTCTTCTGCATTTTTGGACTGGAAGGGGACTGAAATAGCACATTTGTTTATCTACAAATGCTGCAGTCAAAACACATAGTAACTAAAACCCTTGGAGAGAAACATACACCGCTGAACAATTCATGATTTTATCATAAGATGAATACTAGACACTCTTGTTTCTAATGAAACTGCAATTCTAGGAAACAAACTAAGAAAATTATTCATATGAGAAATTAGATTATGAAAAAACCAGAACAGTAAGGCTACACATTCTTAATGAAGTACATGAAACAATTCTATGTGACCACAACCTGAGATTCTACACTTCAGTAATTGTTCATTCATGCTGGGGAAAAACATAACGAAGTAAAAAAGCAGAAGAGTGACTTAATATAATGACAACACACATTTGACTTCATAAAATGACAATGTAAGGGTTTTTTATTTAGATGTAGAAAACAGAGTTTATTTTTACTTTACAAAAAGACACCCTTTAAGAAAAGGTTCTCCAGTGTTATTAACTGCAAACCTCCAGCACCAGGCCAGTGTAATTGACCAAAAATTACAGAAGTTGCAGAAGCTACTGTTAGATGTTAACCTAAAACTAAAAAGGGCATGTGGAGAACACAACACTGGCAATAAGGGAGTCTGTGTTTTTTTCCAAGCCACAGAACCACAGAGGAGGAGGTGCAAACACCTCCACCAGCAGCTGCACTCCTCCAGAAGACAGTCATGTTGTTTTCAGCAGCTCAGCTCAGCCACAGAAGAACCCGACTCACCCAGCCAGAAGCACCCACTATCCACATCCAGTTCTTTATCTAATACACTGTGTCTCAGAGATTTCCATTAAAGAGAAAACTCTAATCTTACACCAAGCTAAAAATTTCAAATGTAAAAGGAGAATTAGTAAGAGAAGCACAAAACCCATATATACTGCAAATGAACATTTATTTTTCAGTAATTTCACAATCCAAATAGCATCTTCTGCTTTAGCCCATTTGAGTCATAATCCACCACAGTCAAGAATCCACAGGAACATATAAGAGGAGACCATCTCAGATGCAGTGTGGCCATTTAAATTGCCTAACAGCATTTTTGTTTTCCCTATACATTTGGAGACCCACTATGAAAATCCATAGGGTTATATGATGCCATTGACAGTGTCTACAAGGAGCCTATGCCAGGTCTTAAATTATTTTTATCCAGTTTTAACAATATGACAGCATCATTACTACAAATGCACAATGATTGGCTTCTGATGGGCTTAAGAAAAGCACGGGAAAGAAAACATTAGTAATGCATTACATGGAATTGAAACAATTTAGAGCAAGAACTTGGGGGCACAAGCACAGTTTTAACAAATCCTACTTATAAAAAAACCCAGACATACCGTAAGTGTCAGCCAATTTCAGAAACATCCTATTAAGGCCATACAGGCCAGTCAAACACATTATAAAGCATGTACTTGCTGCTGGCTGGGGAGGGGCAAAGCTCTCTTGCCCCTTCTCTGGGAGTGCTGGCTTTCAGCAGGATTGATCCCTCGACTCAGCCCACCCTGCAGCTGCACACATCTGTAAGCACAGGAGGTAGGAAGAAGCAGCCAGGCTGCAGGAGGACAAAAGCACCATGTGCCCTTCTCCAGGGGCTGCCTGGGCTTGTGCCATGCTGGTGTAGCTGCCCCTAACATCTGTAATTTCCCAGGCAAAAAGTTCTCTGTTTTGCTAGGAAAATACAGATCCCATTCCATACTGCTAAAACAGGAATTGCCAAGAGAGGGCTCAGCTCCAAGACAAACTAATGAAAAATCTCATCCTATTGGCTTTACTAGTTACCTCAGACTACTGTTCATCGCTCTGAGGAAAGAAACACCTGAACTTCACCTGAAATACCAATTTTACTAGGTACAAGCATACTTAAAAATCTTTTCATACACCCCAAAATTAGGCTTAGATGCACTTTTGACTCTTAGTCCAAGAGATTCAGCAGAAACATTTGAAAAAAATACAGCAGGTGACTGATGTAAAGGGAATTGAAGGTGCACTTCTGCAGCCCTAATGTCCCACACATTGGAGGCAAATCAAGCCCAGACTGGAGCACTCTGTTAACAGACCTTTTTCCATTCATATGTATTGCAGATTCATAGAGTATCCTGAGTTGGAAGAGACATACAAGGATCCCTGGCCCTACACAGGACACTCCAAGAGTCACACCACGTGCCTACAAGCATTGTCCAAATGCTTCTTCAACTCTGTCAGGATGGGGCTGTGACCACTTTCCTATTCAAGTTAAGCCTGTTCCAGTGCTCAACGACCCTCTGGCTGAAGAACCTTTTCCTAATATTCAACTTAAATTTCTCTTAACATAGCTTCATGCCATTCCCTTGGATCCTGCTACTGGGCATCAGAGCGAAGAGGTCCTCTCCTGAGTACTCTCTGTACTTCTCCTGAGAAGTCACAGACTGCAATGAGGTCTCCACTCAGTCTTCTCCAGGCTTAGGAAGCCAGCTGACTCCAGCTGCTTCTTATATGGCTTTCCTTCTAGACCCTTCATTTTGTAGCCCTCCACTCCCTTGTAGCTTTGTATCTTTTTTATACTGTGGTGCCCAAAAAAGCACACACCACTGGAGTGAGGCTGCCCCAGGGCAGACAGAGTGGGACAATCCCCTCCCTTGCCTGGCTTTGCCTGATTCCCCCAGGACAGAGCTGTCCCTCCTGACTGCCAGGGCACTGCTGACTCATATCCAAACTTGCCAATGACCAGGACCCCCAGGTCCCTTTCCACAATGCCACTCTCCAGCCTTACTCTCGTTACCCAGCCTGTCTGTAGATCCAGGGTTGCCCCATCCTGGATGCAGAATCTAGCGCTTGTCTTTATTAAAACTTCATCCAATTGGTGATTGCACAGCCCTGTAATCTGTCCTGGTCCCCCTCTGTCTTCAAAGAATCGACAGCATCATCAGCCAGCTTACTCAGTATGCCTTTGAGTCCTATAACCAAGTCATTTTTTAAGATGTTGAAAAGAACTAGGCCTAAAATGGAGCCCTGCAGAGCCCCACTAGTGACCAGTCACCAATTTGATGTAAGCCCACTTCCTATAACCCTTCTCTTTTTATAGATGCCCACCAAACAGCTCCAGTTGAGCTTTGGCCACATGAATTTTCTCCCCACAGTGGCAAGCAGCCCCTCTGTATTACTCCCATTACAACAGACTCTGCTTCCACTGGACATAAATTTTCTTTTTTTGCCTGAGCTCTCACAGCAGATCCCCACTCAGCCAAGCCAGCCTTCTGCAGTGTCTGCTCGATTTCCAACATTTAAAAAAACTAAACTAATTTTTAAGAAAGATCAGAAATTATAACCTAGCAATTACACAGAAGAACAATTTCCGGCTCAGTTTCAAATACTTGGAAGACACATCATTACTGACATGTTAAACCAGAAGATGTTTGGGCTCCAAAATAAAGAGATTCACCATCCCATATCTCACTTCTGTGTCTTGGTACAGAATAATTAGCAGTCCAGTTCGGACTCAGTAAACAGAAATGTTATACTTGAGAAGGAAATGTTTGCAAAACTAAAGATATGTATTTTTATGCTGTTTCAGAGGGCACTACATACTTGGTTAAGATGATGGCCTCAAAGGACTTCACCATCACCAGGGTCTCAAGCACCACAGCCACATAAAGCCAAAGCACTAAGGAAACATGACTGCACTGCACAGGGGGGACACCACACAACCTACATGCAGCACAGGATTACAAGATGCACACATTTTTAACACATTCTAAAGAATTTTACAAACATTCTCTGCAGACAGATTGGTTGCACACTGAACACCCAAAATAGCTGGTAAGAATACCCGAGAACAGCTGTCAGTAATAACACAAAGCTTACTCTAGAGAAGAGACTTCTATCATGCTGCTCACTCACTTCTTTCCTTACAGTGCAATAGAGTCTCAATTTACAGTCTTAGGTTGCTTTCAACACCAACATACCTTGATCATAAGTATTCCTCACACTTCTCTGGCTTTTTGAAATATTTGGGTTTTAACAAAGCCCAAGTAAGGGCCTTTACTCATATCTAGATTCTGCTATCACCAACCTCAAAACAAAACCCACCTGTTACCTGAGGGCACTTCTCCAGATAGGAATGTTTGGTTTTAGCCAAAAGAATGCTCCTTGAAATCCTTACACCAGGCAGCAGACTGCACACAGTTTGGCAGAGGAGAAGACAGGAATATCAACACTGTACAAGGCTCCAAAAGAAAACTACCTTCACCAAAGCATGCCACCAGCATAGCAAATGCTCACAGACTCACTCTTCTCACTCAAGCACATCACATTTTGCATTAAACAAGTTACAAAAATAAATCCCAATATGTTGCAAATCAAATCTTAACTGACTGTGCATTGAAAGAGGAAAGTATTAGAGCACATACAAAAGGATCATTTCAGGGGAAAAAAAGCTGTAATCTGTGAACAGACATAAATGACATCAATGTGACAAAAAGAAAATATCCCTTGAAAATAAAGGTAGCCTACAACAACAAAAAAAACCCCTTCAGATTCATTATTTCACCACTCAACATGAGTCCTGAAACCCTTCCTCCCTGTAGTAGGCAGGGGGAAGAAACCCCAGAGACAACTGAGGACCTTGGAAGGACCCTACCCTCTCAGCAAAACCAAGGCAAACTATTCCAAGTTAGTTCACACCAAGAAAAAAGACACTTAGTATAATGGAAGACTAATGTGGCTGTATAGTAATTAACACAAAACTCTGGCTATTGGAAAAATATTATAGAAACTCTCCTAGAAATTGTCCAGCAGCATGCATACGTGCTGTGTTTACGTTTAATTTTCCATCAAGTCAAATTCTGGTTCACATTCACTAATTTGCCAAAAATTGTGCATAGATCTATCTGGAAGGAAAGTGGGAAAAATGACAGTACAGCAAGATGCCAGACCCATTACTTAATGAAATTACTGGCTAAAGCCTACTCACTTTTTACAGTTTTTTTGTGGACTTCAAGACACTTGTAAATACATCCTTTTATCTGAGATATACAGCCTAAGGATTTCCAACAATTTACCTTTAACTACAGTTGTTAATGTTTTTTTAAGCATACTTATATTGAAAGCACAAACACCGGACTGGAAGACTCAGAAAGAATATTGTTTTTTGCAGCTGTCTTTTTGTTAGGCTTATTTCACAAACCATTTCTTTCTCAGTAAAAATGCATGCATAATGGGACATCTGCCCTTAAAAAAAGCTCAAGTAAAAGGTTCTACCTTCCTCCTCTTTCCTTTCAGGCCTTAATTGGCAGATGGTCAAGAGGATGTTTATAGTAATAGAGGATGTTTATTAACCAACTTTCATAGGTTAGAGAAGCTGGTGCCTTAATAAAAACATTTGACAATGCCTTTTAGCAACCAGAGTACTCCAAATGAAATGCATTCAAATAATTCTATTTTAAAAATAATTCGGAAGTACAGATTCTGAACTCCCATGAGCAAAACTGCTTTCTTCTATTATACCCTCTGTGGGTCTAAATCCTCAAAATACAACCTTCTTTCAATCTCTGTCATAGTTAAACATTCCTTTAATTCACAGCAAGTTCCAACAACTCTTACAGAGTAAACAGTTTCCAGCAACTCTTAGGTCTGGGAATGAAAGACTTAAGAATTCCTGGTTGTCCTCAGACTACAATTTCGATTAAACATCCTCTTCTTTTTACCAAACTTCCACTATGTCTTTAACTTATTAACCAGGTCACAAGTCAGATTTGCACAAAATTTACCTAGCTAACCACAGAAACACAAAAGCTATGTTTGCATACTGGATTTGCACGGATTACAGAAGACATTGTTCAACCTTACAAGCCAGGACTAATCCATACTCAGTGTGTAACTTCCTTACTGAAGTCTTCAAACACTCCTCCTTATCACCCTTTTGTGAAACAAAAATGTCCCCACTTCAGAGACATAAATGAGCTAGGCAAACTGAAGGTCAGAGCCACTCATTGGGCATCCATAGTGCCCTCAGGGCCTCCCTAAGGCAGCCAACCCACAGCCAAGTACCACACTCCTCCTGGAGGAAAAAGGAGCTGCAGAGGGCAGGAGTCTTGGCTTTTTCCACGCTCTCAGCCCTTTCATCTGATCTGTTCTGTCATCAATTGGCAGCTGATGACTTGGTAAACCAGAGCAGGACAGCCAGCTCAACTGGAACCCAACACATCTTCTCTGGCAGGTTAGCTCTGACACAAAAAGCAATTCCCACTTAAGTCTGCTGAATGCCTCACAATTCCCAGACTAACTTGGGAAACTGCAGAGGATTACAAGACCTCAGTTTTCTGAGTAAATTCAGACTTGATTAAAATCAGCCAGGGAGCTAGAATATTAAATATCTACATTTCTGTATGTCTTTTTCTAAAGCTTCTCATCCTCTTGAGCATCTTTACTGTCTTATGCCCAGTGCCACCTAAACCACCAAAGTGAATCTGGTTTTCAAACAAACCATCACATCCAATGAAATCAATAAAAATGCATCTCACGCAGAACAAGAGGACTGTGATCCACATCACTCAGTAAACACAGACACCTCGAGTTCAAAATTCAGGAAGGGGGTGCTAGTACTGGTTATAAAGGGTAAATGAGCATTTCTCAGTTTTGAGACAATGGGATTGATTCCCTCCACCCCCCGTACCTTTTCTTTTAATCAGCAGATCCAGGAACTATAAATACATGAGCTAAGACAGCATGCACAAACCTGACCATTCACAAAATGACTCACAAAACTGTCTACTGAAGACTTTTGCCTTTAAAAGACATGAAACTGCATTTTAGTTCTTAAAACTACACAAATATTAATAAAATATTTTTGTACATTTTTGTAATAACTATATTAATATATATCTAAAAGGAAACTTCTAAATTTCTAAGCTTAGTATTACTTCTAAAATAAAAATAACATCTACAGAAAGCTACCAAATAATGATACAGATGACATGTTTAGCAACTTTCAAATTGGACTATAAGAATAGTTGTCACACATATACAGCACACTAATTGCAAATACATAATACATTTTGCTCTAGGGAACAAATTCATGTTTTTAAAACATAGGAAATCAGAAGCTTATTAAGGATTTTTAATTGTCTGTGACCTAGACTAGATAACTGGTATACTGCTCACTGGGTATCATTCTTACTGATTGAAATACCAGTAATTTCCCTGAAGACCAAAGCAGATCTTATCAAATGACTACTATGCCCTGAAGAGGCCATAAATTAGTAATAGTATGCAGTGACTTGATACTGTATAGGGGGAGAAGGAAGATGGAAAAAGAATACACATTATATCAATGAATTACAACTCACTCCTGAACAGTATGCTATCACCAGTTTCACCAGCAAAGGACAGGTGAAACAGGCTAACAACTTGCAGGCTCCCCAAGGAAGACACACAGCCCTTCAAAGAAAGTTTCCACGCAAGTCACACCATGTCAACCCCCTAGTAGGTAGAAGACACGATTAGTTCGGAAGTTAGAGACAGCAAGTTAAAGCTTTTAAAGACTGACTTGGTTTTACAAAGGGAACCAAACATCTGCACATTTTAAGCCTTGTAAAATGAAGAATTGAGAGCACAGCTACAACAGCAATACAGATACAAGGCCACCTTGGCAGCAGATGTACTATATCAGAGACACAGAAATCTGAAATATGTTCCATGGATCAAAATACATACTCCTGCACTACATTACTCAAAGTCAGGTGTTCACAGCATCTTATTCCAGCACAACTGGCCAGGACAGAGGACTGGATTCCAGGAAACAGGCAGGGACTGTACCTCATTCAGTCAGAAGGGACACTTCAGGGCACACTAATATGAGAACTACTTTAAAGAAGTTATCTAAGAAACAGGGCATTAAAAGATGTACAAAATGTCACCATTGTAACAGAAGTTACAAATGCAGAGTAATCAAGAGAAAAAATAGGTTTCTCTTAAGTGCAAAGGCCATAGCACACACAAAACAAACTGATTCCCAAATTTTTGCGTTTTTCCTATTTCATTCCTTATCCTTCTAATCTTTTCCCAAATGTTTCATATTTCATGTTTCTCAGCTGTGGTCTCAGTTCTTGCTGGAGGTGAAGCACTCACTACAACTTGCAGGAAGAATATTATCTAACTTCACTGTTCTGGAACAATGATGTTTCATTCAGATACCTTTTGTTTACATTTGTAAACCCACACATAAAAATATTTGTACACAAGATGCTAACAAGTTAGTCCAGAAATAGTGGATTATTTCCACTTCAGATTCTGCAGACGTTTCATTCACAGCTCTCATTTGCGCCCATGGCCATTCCACGTGGCCATTGCTGCACAAATCCATTTACACCTACCAAACTACAGTTGGTCCACTACCAGTTCACCACTGAAAAAGCCAGGTTTCTTCCTATATTATTTTGTTTCTGGGATGCAAAGAAATTATTTATAAATAAAAGGGCTTTTCTCCAACCCCCCTCCCCCCCCATTTTTTTTCATATAACCAAATTTTCATTACATTGATTTAGATCCATACTCATATCTAGTTTTATCAGATTTACTCAAAAGTAAATAAAACACACAATGCATCTTCCTTCTTACCTATTAAATAAAACAGAAACATTCAGAAAGTAACTGATTTCTGAAGGGCATTGTAGGACACTGCTGCAGCTCATTTATAATTTCCTTCTGGAAGGTAAAAGAAGGGAAAAAATTATTTGAATTCGCACCCAATCCAACTAGTTTGACTCAAATATGTGCATTAATACAGGCATTACTGTCAAAGTAGGGAGAAAGGCTAAATATCAGCAAAAAGTTAAATCACACAAAATTATTTTTTTATCAGGGTGACTGTGTCATTTTCACCTTTAATCAGAAATGCAGAAATCATATTAATTCAATATACATCCTTCTGCCACACAGATAAAATCAATAATAGTCCTAACCCCAAACTCCAGAAAAAAGGCATTAGAGGAGCTGATGATCTTGGTCTTTCCTCCCACAAGCTAAGCAAAAAAATCCTAAAACTACAACAAAATGCTAAGTCATAACAGTAAACAATGGATTTAGTGGACTTTAAAGCAAGTAACCATAGCTTGATGCCAGATCTCAAGAGCCTAGAGGAAATGAACATAAAACATACAAATATATTCTTGTCCACATGAGTTGAATAAAGAAAGAAACAAAATTATTATTTCTAATTAAGTGGAGATAATGGGGACTCTGGTAAACAGTGGTAGTTAAGAAGTAAACTTGCAACCAGCTTAACATGGAATTCTACCTATGTTGACTAATAAAAGTAAACTAGGCATGTCATTCTCCCCGGTTTTAGACATCTGTAGGAAGGCAAGGTGTGCATTTACTGAAATTACTTCTAGCTGTGTAAGACTGATACCCACACCTCTGGAGCTTTCCACCTACCATGCTGATCTTCCACTATCCACCAAGCCACTGAAGTGAATACTGCAATGTAAGTCAAGCAGGAGTATCCTAAACATAACATAAGAAAGAGCCAAGAAGGGCAAAGAAACAATTCTGCAAACCAAGCTCAAGGAAGAAAATCTTAGCTGGTCTCAAGGGGGCTGCTGAAGTTTAAAGATCAAATATTTTGGTACACTAGAATGTTTCCATAAACACCTCTCTTCGAAACAAGTGTCTGACCTTTCTTTGCCTCCAACTCATAACCTGCTACATGCCATCACCTTAAGAGGTACTCTGAGCTCAGAGAAAAGAGTACAAGACTGGAAAAAGCAGGTTCAGCTGGAGCAAGCTGAGAAACAGTACACAGAGACAGCTACTTGCTATGTAATGCTAAAGGCAACAAAATCACAGATAAGTTCTCCTGCTTATAAGAAAGTGCTCATAAAGAGTATACCCCACAAAACAATAACTATTTTATAAAATGACCTTTATAAAAGGTAATGTTTCCATGTCTTGTGAAAAAAGGATTTGCACTATGAAAAGCTTTGTACACTGAACCTCTGACAGAGGTAAAACAACAACAAGAGTTGCAGAGCATTCACATTTGAACATAAATTAAAGGTTCTTGTGGGGTTTTGGCTTCTGTGGCTGGAAGAACTGGTCACTCAGCTTATGCAAGTTTAAAATGAAATAAGAGCCTCAGGTACAGATAACCTCATAACCTCCCTGCTTTGCAACAAGGGAAGCCAGTGCCACAGGAGGCTTGCCATTGTTCTTCACAGTCTCAAAACCTGAATAGAACAAGCTGCTAACAGTTCTCAAGCTGGCTTCCTCGAACAGAACAGAACAGATTCAGGCAATCTTTTACTGCTGAAACTTGAGGTAACAATGCTACTACTACTCTGAAACATAATACAATGAAAATTCTAAAAAACAGCANAATTTTACTTACAGGAATACTCTTGCTGAAGTTAACTAGACTGCTCACAGATTAAGTGCCTTCGTGTGGGAACTAACTCCATCCTCACGGTAAGTACTCTTAGGGAAAAAAAGTCAGGGAAAAAAGACATCCAAAATGGAACACATCCTTGCAGTATCCCATCTGCTCATCCATTAGTCTCACACAAGTTAACTCATTCATTACTAGAAAATTTTAAAATATGACCACAAAATTATCATACTGGAGACTAGACATGTAAGTATGCACTGTGTAGAACACATCCCAACCTCCCCACAAAAATCAATAGAAAATAGGCAACTATATATATATCCAACTTGAGAAAACCCTCATTGGGTGCAAAACCTCATTTTGGTGCAATTAATTTTGCAAATCTGGTCATGGATGTTGTCTGGAGCACACCTTTAACACATTCACTCATTCCTAATACACTGTACTAGTTATTCCTGGCTTGTAGTTCTAGCTAAGCCTTGCTGCTGACTCTTCAGGTAAAATTAAAATTTCTGCTAAACCACAAATCTGACCATATTTTTAAAACAGATTAATTATTTTCCCTGTTTAGCCAAATAAAACCACCTTTGCTTTTGGTCAGCCCTAAAGAATTATAATATTATCAAACATTAGGATTTGGAATTACTTCCAGGTACTCTTCTGGAGAAATACTACTTGAGGAAAAATGCCGCCATTTTATAGCTAGAAATCAATCAAATAATTTAGCTACATGAGTTCTTCCTCTTTTCTCCATCTTTACTTCCATTGTACTAACACAATGGTATTTAGTCACACATAAGAAGTGGTATTAGAGGCGTAGCCAAAATCGTATTTGCAAGACAAAAAGTCTCATTCACAAAACTATTTCAGGTAAACAGCGATGTATCAACAGGTGTGCAAGGAATAAAAGAAAGGCATTTAACTGCAATTGCACTGCAATGGTCTTTCTGCATTACCAACATGATGAAATACCTAATCACCCATTCCCTCAGTACTAATCAGCTCCATATAATACATAAAAAAATATTCTCAGGATGTCCCAATTCTGCGAGCAGGCAGAGAATTGCACAAGTTGTCTACAGAAATCTATGTTCTGTAGTACAATTCAGAACTGTGGCTCTACTGGAAAACATTATCTGTAGGAAGACACTTTGAGCATAAAACCTACCTTTTCAAATTTTTATGCTGTTTTGTTAAAGCTAGAGTGAGAACACAAACTCTCTTTTGACTTGAAGGTGTATTTTCAATATAATGTGATTTCGATTTTTTCGAGAAATGCAATATACTGATTTCAGCTACTTTATTTAAAGCATTGGTGGAAAACCCTATGCCATTCCTAATTCAAAAAACCCACATCTCAGGCATATTGTTTTGTTTTCCCCTTGTAAGCATAAGGTTTTGGAAAAAAAAAACCACTAATTAAGCAAATTGGAAATGAAAAATTTACAGTGCAGTCGAGGGAAAACATCACCTCACCATGTCTAAAAAACAGCTCATGGTGGGTTTTTCATGAGAAGGTTAGAAAACCTTCTAACTTGTTTTGCCAATAAAATAGAGCTCTTTTTAACTGTTAACCAACAAACAAAGGAACATCCCTTTGCCATCCACATCTTTCCTCGCTGACCTCAGAAATCCACTAGTTATACCAGTCCAAAAGAGCACTTATCTTTTTTTGTGAAAAGAACTTTTGCATGCTTCTCAAATGAGAAGATGAAATTATCAATAAACAGCCGATTTTCAGTGATGCCAAACTGCTCCTGATCCCAGGCATATGTCCAGAGACAAGTATTGGTCCACTAGTGTGGCTAGCAGAGTCTCACCAGGACAGCTCTTTGCTCTGGCTCACGTATGCACAGCTGCACCTCTCCCTGTTCCCTCCTAGCTGGCAGCTACACCCAGCTCTGTATAAACAAGATTCAGCTAAATGTCACTGTAGTTAATATTCTGAAGTTTGGGCTTGCTGTTTTGTTTTGGGATATTTTATCCTGGTAATTGATTCCAGACTTTCCATTTGTAGAAGATAACTACAGTTTCCTTTTCAGTCCTGTGATCACAGCAGCTAAGAGTACAAACAGATGAGCTGGGAGATAACTCTTCTATTCTAAGATAAACTAATGAAACATCACAAGTAGGAGTTACAAACCCCAGATACTCCCTCAGCATACACCCTGGGTGTGTCCATCACATCAATCAGACCTGGCACTCCCTATGGTTGCAGTTCAAATTCATAAGCAAAATTGTTGTGGTTGGACAGAAATGAAGAAATAGAGACTGCAATATTCATTTTTCTCATGTGACCCTTAGAAGATTTTGTAGCAAGATGGAGGTGTAGGATTTGGTGCATGAGTGCTCCTAATAATTGCACCAGAAGAAATTCCTTCCAGTACACTCCAGAAGTGGAACATGCAAGACCCAGATCTAATATTGGTTTTGTGTTTTCAGATCTTGGTTTTCAAATAACCAGTATTTCAATGAACTTATACCCCCATCCACTTAGCATGGAACCTATTTAGTATGTTTTAGAGTAAACAGCTGAGTCATTGAAATCATCACATTCCTTGAGATACTGTGCATTCCAAACTCCCTTCCTGTCCATGAGAAAAAAGCAAACAAGTCAAAGAAATGAATAAATATAACTTGGACCAAAAATAAACCCAGGCCTAAATATTAAGCGCCTGTATTTCATTCTCCTTTTAAAAAAGATCTCTCTCAGAATAGAGATTTAAATACGTATTATTAAAGATAACTGCTGTGGTCCTTCTATCATCCTTTACATCAAAATACTTAAATCACTATATCTATGAGAATTCTAGTGATCAAACTACAAACACAGGTACTGGATATAAGCAAATAGATTTGAATCATGATAAGCCAAAAAGCTGGCAAGTTAATGCTAAATAGTTTGAAGCCTTCAACTTCATATTCTTCCCATGCTATCATACTGTGGGGATGCTTTTAGCTCCCATATCACTCATGTTTTTGCCCCCAATTCTGAGAAATCATGCTTTTTTTCACTTAGGAGTAACCTACGTGACCTTATTTTGCTCACAGCCACAACCCTATGACCATTCTGCTGTACTGTTGTAGACTTCCTTATCCTGTGGGCATTTCTGCATCCCTCTGAAGAGGCCTTACAGAGCATTAAGTAAACTTACTCCTGCCTGTGCTATTGCATTGTTTTATCCCTTGTGACAATTAGTAAGAGGGAACACACACGTGGAGAAAAAATCCACATGTAAACTGCAGAGGAAATAATAACAGCATTCACTGAAAAGAGTGACAAAATGCTTAGAAATTAGAGAACTCTTTTAGAAAAGGATCTACAATCAGCTACTCTAAGGTATAAAGACAAGCTGGGTTTGGAGATACTAAAGAAAAGGGACAGAGTTTCTGTGGTTTGGTCCTGAAGACCTTAACACCATACAGCTTTAGTTGTTTGAACTGGATACTTCCCAAAACCACCAGTAAACCACCAGGTAGACCCCAGCACAGCTATAAATGATTCAGCAGTAAGCCCACAAATAATTCGTTTGTAGACAAAGCACACAGCCCATTGATAACAAAAACAAGCCAAAATATTTTGGAACACAAGTGTATGAAGGCAAGTTTCCACGAGAGATGGGAATTCTGTAACAAGGGAATTACAGGGCAGCCCTTCACAAGAGACCCAACATTTTGATACGCAATTGCTTTTATTTGCACTTCAGAAGAGTTCTGAATATCTCCTAGAAAGAAATTTTGCCAAAATGGGAAATCCAACACAACACCTTTATTTTAAGGTCTATCTTAACCAAAGAACTGACTGGAACCCCTCAGAACTAACACACATTTTCTTAAGGAGAAACAAAACTAAATTGCACATTTCTTTTTCCACAGTGTATCCAACACCAACACAAATGACTTCAAGAAGTCTTCACAGTAAGAAACTCATCCGAAAAGAGGGGAGAATTGGCAGTTCTGAGAATTGCCACAGTTGGAAAATGACAAAACCTCTCTTATAAGGCGGGGCACGGGGATAAAAAGCAAACTGAGGATGTGGTGGTTTGACGAGGAAGGAAGTTTCTTGGGAAGGTGGTGGTCAAACCAATCAGTGGCCAGAGGTGAATATTGGCACCTGGGGTGGCCACTAGGGACCTGGACACGCCTTTGAAAACACACAGGGGTTAAAAGCAGAGCATTCCCAGGGGAACTTCCTCTTTGGGTCCAGCGGGGGATCAGACCTGACCTTCCTTGCCCAGCTCCGGCTGGGTGGGGGAGGGGGTGAGCCATGCGGCCGGCCGGGACCAAGGAGACAGTCGGTGCCAGCTGGAAGTGTGCTATCTGTGCTGGCACCTCGGGCTGAGGAGGAGAAGGGGGAGGGCAAGGAATGAAGCAGGTGCCCAGCCGCGGTCAGCCAGCTGTGGGAGTCAGATGTTCTGGCAGACAGCGGCTGAGATTTTTAACCCCTTCCTGGACAATGGAAGCCACAGAAGCACTAATCCTCCCTAATCTGAAGAAGAGAGAGAGCTAGATGGAAATGAGCAAGTGGAGAGAAAGTTCGAGTACGTAAGAAAATGTCAGCAGAGGATGGGAAGCGTCCTGGATGGAGGAGATGATTGGAGTGGCTTTTGGCTGGACTTTTCTCTTGCATAGCCACGGGACAGAGCCTATTTCTTTCTATAATTCAGAGACTGTTTCCGGGGGGAGGCGATGGCTGGGAGCCACGAGGAGTGCAGTGTGTCAGAGGAAGATGTGGAAGGAACAGAGATGGATGAGGAGATCTCTGTTCCTGAGAGCCCCAGGCCCCAGGGGAAAGAATATGGGGGGGACTGCTGTCCCAAATGTGAGACTGTCACTCTTCTGGAACTGGGCCAAGCATCCTTAAAAAAGGACACCCAAGAAGCAGTTTGGATCCATGGTCAGTGGTGAGAGCACTGAACATGGAAGGAAGATTTGCACCCTGGCAGATTTTCCCTGGATGGCTGCCATGTGTGCAGATGGAAGCGC
This sequence comes from Urocynchramus pylzowi, assembly GCA_013397555.1. Classification (NCBI taxonomy): domain Eukaryota; kingdom Metazoa; phylum Chordata; class Aves; order Passeriformes; family Fringillidae; genus Urocynchramus; species Urocynchramus pylzowi. The sequence continues at coordinate 3,775,981 of VZRH01006604.1, forward strand.
AGGAGGGTTCGACCGTGCTTCCGGGGGGAGGCCTGTGGTGCAAGAGGGAGACTCCTCTCTCCTGATGAACTGGGAGGTGGTAAAGTGAGAGATGGTACTGGGCAGAGAATTGAGTGTTCGAGGGGGGGTTGCTGGATTGGGAAGGTAAAGCCTTGACTCATGGTGTTGATGGGAGAAGGTGGAGGGAGGAGAAGTGGTTTTGAAAACTTCCATTGTAGACATTGTGTGTATGTGTATGTTTTTTTTCCTTTTTCTTTTGTGTTTATAGTAGGTGTAATAAAGCTTTATTCCTGTACCCCTGAGATGATGGAGCCTGCTTTGCTGTATTTTGGGTCACATCTCACAGTAACCATTCGGGAAAATGTGCTTTCATGGGGGCACTGGGCCAGGGTCAACCCATGACAGAGGACTATTTTAAATTTTAGACATCCTGTTTTTATGAAAAAATAGTATCAAACCGATAGTTTTACCTCCTACATGATCAATTAACAGTTAAAGATTTAATTGCCAGAAAAACTTCTTTAAACTTACAGTCTACATCTCTGGCTTCCAAAAACACACAAATAGGTGAGAATGCATTGCCCAGTATTACAAGCTTAACAAATCTACAGGATGTGGACTATAAAAACTTTTGCAATACCAAATTAAAGAGTTTTGCCACAGTTACTTTTAAGAGACCAGCTCTAAAAATGAGGTAAAGATATGATTATAGACAGGTTCTTTCACCTTGTAATCAAGGCCTGAATCCCAGCCTTGGACACCCACATCTGGTCACACAGAAGATCTGCTTTCTCTCATTACTTAATTTTCAAAGTTTCAGAGCCCCACATGTTTCCTGGACTACAATTTTTCCCCACAATATTATCTAATAACTCCCTAGAACTAGTAACATTGCATTTACTGCCAAATTAAATATTATTCCTCAGCTCAACAACTTCCTTTTTCTTGGAATATCTCTTGGCTATTACCATTGACACGGTCACACACAGCTCTGCAACCTAGACAGTCTTTACTATTCTCTGTTGCAAAGGATACAAAATCTTTACTATTCTCCTCTGTTGCAAGGGCCCAGTTTACAAGAATAGCACCAAACATGAAGAATCAGATGCAACTTTTAGCATTAGGCTAAGTTTAAGAATGGCATTGAGTTGGGGCAATCTTCAACCTGAACATTGTAAAAAACAACGGGATGCATGTCAAACAGCAGAGTGGTTCTACAATTTACTGTGAGTCCTTTTCTTCTAACCAACAGACAACCCCTTCTGGGTGGGAACATTCACCAACCTAGTCATTCCTCAAGAAAGTACAACCCAAAGAAAGAAGCCTGACCTACTAAAATTGGTCTCAACAGAGCACTTCACTGGGACACAAGAAAGAAGCCAATTACTGAGAGTTCACAGCTGGAATGCCATGGTTTTCCACATTCATAGTCTCCAACAGTGTTCAATATGCTCTGACCACCAACCCAGAACACAAACTTAGCAACTTAATATTGCTCAAGGGCCCCTTTTGTTTTGTAAAGGGAAGCATACTACTACTAAATCAAGACAAATACATTTTTCATTTCTTTAAATAGTAGGCATTCCTGCCTTCCTGCAGCTACTAAATTAATACTGGGAGCAATCATCCAAGGAGTAACACGGTATTAGGACAGTGACTCTTTCCAGATAAGTATGCTTAGATCAAAGTTGAGGAAACATTAAGTGAATAATTAAGCATATGTTTTTGACATAAGCAGTCTTACTCTGATTGGCTGCTCCATCTCTGTTAATTAGAAGAGAGACAAGCATCCAGGAAAGTTTCTAGATGTGGTCAGATGCTAAGTATCAAAGTAAAAGGGGAAAGAGGACTAGTAAATTGGGCAACTGCGAATAAAAAAAACCATATAGCCTGCATTTTCATATACCATAAGAAGTATTAAATATTTTCATAACACATACATTTTCCTTTACCAAAAGTAAGGAGAATATGAGGTCAAAAAGAATAAAATGAGTGTTTCAGGTGAAGTGGGAAGAGTGCTAGAGCACAAGGAATCCTTAACCTTGACAAGTCATTCCACAGGCCATCAAAAGTCCATTACTTAGTTCTCCGTTGTGTCTTTGCACCTGTGCACCGTTTTATACATAAAAGGATCTGGTGTGAATTTCATTCCCAGCACCGAGCAAACCAACCAACTTTGAAGTTCAGTCCCAGCCACCTTCTCCACAACTCCAACGGATACAAAGGTCTTCCAAACCTGAATCCCAACAAGCAATACCACAAGAGGTCTAGTGCTATTCAGTTCACACAGACTCCAAGAATCCAAAAGTCTTCCTTATTCATACAGAACCAAAATGCCAAAATTAATATAGAGCGACTTGTTTCCTGGACTGGACAGTAACATGGAACACACAGCCACAAGCTACCTAGAGTCCATAAAAACTTCATCCCTGAAAACAGGCAATACTTACTTGGAAAAAGTCCTGACAACCCAGATTAAATTCATCATAGCACTTGCCTACATGATTATTACAGGGCCTTTCAAATCATTATCCTTTTAACATCTTAAACATCCTCAATTTCAAATGTCCACATGATAGAAATATATTTTCAACAAGCCAAATCTTTCTTTATACTAGCCAGACTATGAGTAAACACACATGTAATTACACTTAACCCGCTTGATTTTCTTCTACCAACACTTGGAAAAATACAAATTAGACCAAAACTGTCTTAAGTTTATTGCTACAATCATTAGTTATAAGTTTTACTACATCAATGGGTTTTCCTAGCTTAAAGTTAACTGCATTTACTAACAGATACTTTCTTCATTAGACAACACCAGTATACATCCAAAAAGCAAGACCAATATTAGACACAATTTAATTAATATAAAGTGTTGATCAAGATATGAACAGATAAAAAGAAAATCTAGACTTTTTACTCTCAAGCTCAAGTCATCTGATTTCTATTATAACTAATTAGAAGAGCAATCACTCCTAATTAATTATCTCCACATTTACTGTATTGTAATTCTTCATTACCAATGAAGCACACATTCTGTAAAATACAAAACAGAACCAGACCAAAACAATTCTGTAAAGATGACTTCTGCAGTAAAGCTTTATGTCAGATAGGTACCTTACTCCAGTGCCAAATCACAGTACTATTTCAGGATGCAACTATGAATAAAACTCTCTTTGCCGTGATGTGTCACGTTTACTATGACCATATACTTCAGCTCTAAGCCATACAAAATTGCATTCAAAGGAACAGTCCACCCCTGAATATAAGGATGTTTTGACAGTATTTGCACTTTCTCTTAGATCAGATCAGTATGGTTGCTCTCAAACCTGAAATAAGTCTTGCAGCTGAATCAGAGAGCTGACCATTTTTTTCCCCCTACTCCTAGTACCAGGAAGAAAGTGTCTATTCCAGCTTGTCTAAGTTTTCCCCAAACAATTAAAATTTCAGTAAAACATTAGTACTACTAAAAAGGACCATGCACTGTTACAAAAAAAAAACCCCTGTATCATTATATTGCATTTTGCACTTAAAATCAAGAACAGGGGGGTTGGAACTAAATTATCTTTAAGGTCCCTTCCAACTCAAACCATTCTACAATTCTGCTTCTAAACCAAGAAAGACTTAGCCTTTTAAACAATCACTGAATTAATAAAACCTGTACTAGCATAACTCATCTCCAGGTAGGCACAAGCATACCTTATGGAAAGATCTCATTTATGTTGCTTTTTCTTTTACTTCTGAGATATAGATATACATGTGTGTGTCATAATAAAGTGTGTGTGTGTATATATACACACACACACACACACATATCTATCTACCCCAGAATAAAGAAAAAATTAAATATCCTTCCACATTCTTCCCTAAAATCAAAACTTTACTCATTAGATATCCTTCCCTATAATCAAAACTTTACTCATTAGAACAGGAAAATCAGCCAGAGAGGGCTGGGCCACCAGGCAGAAGCATTTTGCCTTCTAAAAAGAAAACAACAGAAAGCAAAGCCATGTGAGATTTTGAAGAGTATCCATTCTGAGGATCCTAAGAGCACAACTATGGTGTTCTATATTTTTCCAAGCTGGAATAGAAGACCAGAAAAGAGACAGGACAGACAGCATAAAGATTTAGAAATAATTATAATTTCAGAAGTGCAAAGGTACATGGGAGATTCTGAAAACAATCTGAAAAGGAAGTATTCCCCCATCTGTGATTCCCAGCACATTTAGCTTAGCTTTATAAAGTTATCTGTTGTGAAGAGACACTAGAAATAAGAAATGCTCTACTAGGGGTACTCCTATATATCCAGAGAATGGTACAGCCATCCTAAAAAAAACTCATAGTAAAGTAGATGTTTGTAGCCATCAGGAGCAGCACAGAATTTTCCCCTCTCTTTCACACTTCAATTACTACCTCTCTCCCTTTCCATGGCATAGTCATTTATGGCCTGAACATAGGGCATGTTCGTATTTGAAAGGCTCTCGTGCTGAAGGCTCATGAGAAAAATATTTTATATTATGTCTTAAAGTTTCAAATCACTTCTTTGAGCACCAAATTAACACCACTGGTTCACCTTTTAAAAATATATACCTTATTTTCAAATCTCAAGTGAATTAGTAAAGCCAAAGGCTCTCTTATTTGACAAAGTTAATTTTACTATATAAACCCTTGTTCTCATGGGTAAAAGAGCGAAATACATTAAATGGTCATTCCACTTGGCATTTCCACCTTCACCTTGACCATTAAAGCACAGAATAGAAAGAGCAAGGATAACATGTTACTTGAGAAGAATCTTTTTATGAGGCTTTTGGTTCAATGAAGGATTTCCTTCATGTGTTCTATTTCTAAAAATCCACGAAAGGGGGCTGAAGAGCCAGTCAATTTTATTTCTTTCAGGTGTCAGCTGAAATGAGGGGCAAGATTTGCTTTCAGCTTTGCGCAGCTTAGCCTGCAGGTCCAGCCCCAAGAGAGGCTTGGCTATTACTCAAATCCACCCATCAGCAATGACGTGCCCAACTACCCCTCCATGTGTCAATGAAATACAAGACATGCATTATGCAGTCACACTGGCAAACACCACGAGAAGGATGTGTGTATGAATAAACACAGCACATCATGATTCTCTCTTCTGGTGAGCTACAAATTCTCATGTAACAAGTTACACTGCCTGACTGTCAAAATGCAGTCTGTCTTCAGCCAGTCAGGTGGTAAATTAATGCTTTGACACCCCATACCACACAGATTTCTGCAAGGCATACAAGGGTTATGTCTGAAGAGTCACAGAGCAAAGTGAATAATGTGAACATCATGCTCAGGAACAATAGCTACACGAAATACAGATTGTAGCATAAAAGTGTTCTTTTTTTTTTTTTTTTGTGAAACACAGTACTTCGATTTCTGGAATAAGAGAATCAAAACATTCCTCAAAGGACGTGAAAATTCCTTGTGACCGTGGTTTTAAACACTAGTAAATACTCCTATTACCACAGTGCATAGCAAATTAAATAAAAATAGGACCTACTTTGTACTAGGTGCAGCAAAAACAAAGCCAGTTCCTGAGATAATTACCTAAACTACTTGTCATACTGAAAGCATTGGGCAATTAATATTGAAACTGTGCTGTCTCTGCCAGAAGGAAAGATGCCATATAGTTAAGGATGTACAAGTTCATCTTCTATTGTGCAATCCCTGTTTGAATTGCTTGTTTCTCTATCTGATCTGCACAAATTCTATAAAGTCATTTAATTATGCAGTACGCAAATCTCCATGTTTCAGTTGGTTTAATATCTTGCAGTCAGAACACAGGAATTCATCATCTCCCTAGTAACACGCACCTGATCCAGAAAAGACTCAGGCAGGCAAAAGCAATTTCTGGAAGCAACTTTAAAAATACCTCACCTACTAGCAGAGGAAATCTGCTCCAAATGACTAAACTCACAGCCTCAGGCTTTTAAGCCCCCTCCAATCTAATCATGCTCAGAAGTGCTTTTTACCAATCTTGAGCCAAATACCGCAGGCATCCTTGCCTGGCAATGGTAAAAACCAAACTAAACCAACTCTGTAATGACACCAGGAGCGGTGTTAGCAAGGAAGTTACCTGGGGCTAAATCAAGGTATCCCTGAGAGCTACCTCAACAAACTGTGACCTGGTGGTCCTCAAGCAGCACTGCCCAAATGGACCATGCTGCAGGACAGTGACATCCTCTGCCTTGGCTGTTAAACATCACTGGAGCTCCAACTCACAGCCCCATTTCCATTCCAGAACCAGTCATTTACCCCGCTTCCCATTTGAGGATGGCTTCTGGATAAATGCCAATAAATACTGCTGCTAATATTCAGACAGAACATTTAAGTCTTTAATGCCTCCAGACTTCATTTAACATTAACTGAGAACAGGGAGGGAGACAGGCAACTCAGCCCAGGGCCACCATGCCATTGAATGCAACCCATTGTGCCACCTGAAGATGAATTCCTCCTAAACTAATGCCTCCCCAGGTAAGAGGCATCAGGACTGCAACACATCCAACAGCCCTCCAAAGTGACAGTGCCTACCCTTAAATAAGAGATTTGAAAAAGAACATTGAACAACAAACACAGAAAAAATTCAGAAGATTTCTGCTTTGTTGTTGGGAAGTCTCGCACTGGAGTGGCACAGGCTCCTTGTAAACAAACTCCCTAGCAAAACAGATGTTGTTTAGGGCTTTTTTCATATGCAAATATCTCACCTTTAATCAGTTACAACACATCTTCTAATCAAACTCTGTCCTAATACTCAAAAACTGAGCTTTATTTTTTTTTCAAGAAACAAGAGATATTCTTTCATCATCCAGCCAATTAACAGAGCTGTGTTTTTTTCTTAGAAAGACAAAAAAAAATAATTTTCTTCCCAATAACTGGCATACAATTTTTCAGCAAAACTCCCACAATTCAACTCTATTATTCCAGCTGAGGTGTGTGTGAGTTTCCCCAAAAAGGGTCCAGCAGAGTACCTGTGAAAGGCAAAATATTGATTATGACCACCCTTTACAATGTGAAAAATTAGCTGTCAGAAGAACACTTAATCAATTAGTTCCGTAAACACAAGAAACATACTCCTTACAAATTCCAATACTCTGAGTATTTACAACCTCCTAAAATCATCCCAAGGGCCAAATTATTTCATAAGATTAATTAGTGAAAAATCCCAGTGAACCAATTTTTATGTGTATGCAAGAGTGATAAAGCACGTTTTTTTCCTTCTACTATAAGTAGCAGCTGTCCTATTTATCTTTCAGGGTTTTTACTACACACTGGGACTGTTTACACAGAAACTGTGACAGAATGGGAGAATTAATTTTTAAGATATTTAAAATAAATGAAAAAAAACCAGAAAAGACTATGTACTTTAACAGTTTAAGATAAGCATTAGAAAACAACATTTAAAATAACTATATAAAACTTCCATGTTTTGAGTTTATCCTCATTAACATTGTTGGCTAATTCCATTTAACTAGAGAAAGAGAGGTTACAGTTTGGGAGAATAACAGATTAGCCTACACTTTAAAAAGTCATCCTTTAAACTTTCAAATATTTGTATTTCATCTCTACTTCCCCCTACCTGTTGCAATCTCACACACAGGTCCCTCTGTAAGGCACTACTGCCTGCAAACAAGACAAAAATCACACCCATCTGGCAATCATTTGACCAAGTGATAAGCACTGAAAATCCTGGAGAAAGAGTTTAATGGTTGTACTGTTGCACCTCAGTTAAGCAAAATACTCCGCTGGCCCCAGTACCATGAAGGGAGGTGGCATTTCCTTAAAGTTACTGCATAATTTTTAGATATAAACTTATATATTTATTAATTTCTATAGACTTGCAGGATCTAGCAATATTTAGACAGTTGTTAACCACAACAACTGAAAAAAATAAAGACAACACCAGATCCCTGAGTTTTCAGGCACCTGTTGTGACAGAGCTGTAATTCCCTCCTCTCAATGCTTCAACACTCCTTTCCACCACCCTTTCTTGGAGAAGACATTTTAAAAAAAACAAGCTGAATGAAATATCATCAGTTAAATACACACACCTGCCCCCAAACAGATGAAGTCAGATTAATCACAGCCACCTCACCCAACAGTTTGCTATTGCCACAAGCCATAACCTGACAGACAACTTATTTCCTCCACACCCCATCTTTTTGGGTTATCTTTGTACTGGCCCCAGCTGACCTGCACAGAGTCAAGTCAGACACAGACTAACATCATGAGAAAGATGAGATATGGGAGCTGTAGTCATGGCAGGGTTTCCTAACTCCCTCATCATGGAGTTTGACACATATAGGAAATAGATTAATACTGGCTTCTCAGGTATCACCGAACAAGTAAACCTCTCAGACTCCAAAAAGCATGTAATGCATACAGGAAAAAGAAACCAACACATACAATGCTGACATATGCAGGGCTCAAAAAAGAATTTACCAGCAAGCAAGCAGCAATGGTTTGCAAAGTAGAAAGGTAAAACTGTACAAGCCCAACTTTCAGACTTGGGTTTTTTTTAAAGTCATCCTTAAAAAGAGAAAGTGAGTTATTATCATGGGGAACAAATGCAATGTTTTCCACACTCTGAGTCTCAGGCTTTTGTTCTGATAGGAGCTTCAGGTGACTAGCTTGGAGTTTAATAAAAAGAGACATGCATTTTAAAGAAGATAAAATAACTTTTAATTTCAAAACATGGCAAAAGACCACTAGACCAAATAAGAAGTAACAAATTTTCCAAATGGGCCCCAAGAAAGTTTTTTAACAGTGAAGAGGAAAACTGACACACTAAAATTATATCAATACTAACCATGTTGCTCATGATGATCTAATCTTTCCCTGTTAACATGTAACAAATATTTCATTTTTTTTGAAAGCCCATCTGGCAGATTTTGGTAGACATGAATTTTGGCCTATGAAACAACTCAAGTTTACAAGGAAGCACATTTCTCAGCATAAACAATTCCATTTAAAATCTGATGATTTCTCATCATTACACAAGAAGTGTTAAACCATCTGCTGTATCTCATTGCTTTTGTTCCCTGGCCGTATAGCATTGACCACGACTGCCCAAGCTGAAGTTTATGGTATTTTATCACACAGAGTTCTTTTCTGCTACCATTTTATCAAATATGTTGGTTAGGTTGAACTTCATAAAAAGGAAGAAGTTCAAATATTCCAAAATATATCTTACTGTTGAGTTGCTAAGACTGCGAATAATTTTCATACAATATTGTATTTTCTGACCTTTGTTTTACTTCTGCCTAACCTGGACTTGCCCATCCAAAAATAACTGCAATTAATTTGTTTCCAGTGTGATACACAATCCCTTTGGTATGCAAGCATCAGTTAGACTTAAGCAATCTTGAATATGTTAGTTGACAAAACTCAGCACTGTATCTCTGTTGGCTAACTAAACCAAGCTTATATGAATTTTTCCTTTGCTTGCTTCCCAGAAGATGAAAAAAACATGGAGTAAGAAAGCCAAGAACTACAGTGTAAATGAACAGGCTGCTAAAATATTTTAACTTCACATAATTTATTCCTGTTACAGTTTAAAAACTAACAAATGTCAGGAAGAAGGCAAAAAGCTAACCCAATGAAACTAAGTGACAAAATTCCAATTGTCTCTTGGCCATCAGTCTCTGAACTTTGGCACTAACAACTGTATAGCAACTGGGAATATAATTATTTAATACAGAGACCAATATATTCATCTCTGTATTAAACAATTCCAGCACAATCAGCCAGATCTTTCATCAAGAATTAATAGACCTTTTGTTTTCTGTAATTATTGTACATATTGTCCTGCCACTAAACAAGATTTCCCTACTATAGCAGGACTACGTATTTTCACAGCAATCTCTGCATTTCAATTCTGGCAGGAATAGACTGTGTCCATCACACAGTCTAGATGAATGATCATTTCAAAAGAAACTAATCCTATGCCCCACTGCAGCACAGAATAAATTTTAAATGGATCAAAATGTGAATCTACCCTTGAATTTCACCTCCAAGTAAAAGAAATACACCCTCCTCACCCTTTAACCAGGCAGGCAATAACACAGAAGAAAAAGCAGGTCTTGGCACTCCATTACTAACATAATGGACAGGTTTTAAGGAAGGTTTGAAGTTCATTAAAGAGAAAAATAACCCTGTTGTTGCTGTTGCCCTTTTGTCACAACCTGAAAGACAGACATTCCAAATAAAACTTGCTGCACAACAGTCCAAGCCATACCTTTACAGTCTCGTTTACCTCTGCTTTACTCATTCTCTCCTTTTCGTTGCAATTTCCATTAAATTTTTTGCAGTTACTTGAAAATTCTTGCTTCATCATTTTTTTTTTCCCTTGGTAAGAGAAATGTTCACTTCACATTCTATGCATTGCAACTTATATATTCCACATAAGCAGGAAGGTGTCTTTCATACTATAAATGCCTTCAAAAATATTTCCATATACACAAGATATGGACTCTTCGGGAAAAAAAGCATAATGGTATCGCTTCCAGCTAAATGTTGTCTCTAATGCTAAATTATGTTTTAACAATTTTAAGTTCTCTGAAGAAAGAATACAAAAAAAAAAAAAAAAAAAAAAAAACAAATGCCAATGAAAGACTTTCATAGACATAAGGCTAACCCTGTAATTTAGATTTTTCTTAACTAAATCACATCACCAAAATACAATCTGTAACTGTCTATTGGCCTCTACTTCACCTGCAATTCAGGCTTAGATGACAGGATTTCAACCTTTACCCAAACACCCTTTGAGAAAGTCTGTGAACCTGTGCCACTGCAATGCAGCTGAACATTTTATAACCAAAGCAAAATGCATTTCACTCAGACAATTCTAATGTGCTAAGGAAGAAGCTGAAGGGTTTGGTTTTGGGGGCTTTTCTTTTTTCTAAGAGATTCATATACTTGTTGCTTCATTTCTTCAGTATATATTAGTATGTACTAATAACACCCTTGAAGAGCAAAGTCTTGTTTTTCTCACAAGTTTCTGTTTCTCATTGTATTCCAGCATTACTATTGACAAAAACTGCTAGCATCAGACTAAATGCTTGCTAGCCACCCACATCATTCAGCTGACAAACTACATGTTTCTCTGACACAACTTTTTCCAAGATAAGAACCCCATGGTCAGAACCTTGGTAGAGAAGTTTCTAAAAGTTTCTAACTTCCTCCACTGGCTTATGCCTCCAGCATATTATTTGCACCTACTGGATTACGGGGGGTTTTTTTTGTTTGTTTGTTTTTTAATACAAAAAGTTAGAAACCAGAGTTCTGGAAGAATTTCACCTACTGCTCTTATTTGGGATAGCCCATTTAAGTCAACTGCACTACCCTGTAGGATGCCATGGATGGTGGAGTAGCCATTTCCAAGTCTGCTGCTTTCTTCTGGCCAGCTCCTGGAGCACAGTGTCCTTGGTCCTCCTAAGCAAGTCTTTCCACCACACCTCCAACAAGTTGCCATCCGAATTCCAGATCTGTCATCCACAGCTGCCAGAAACACCTGCTCAGATTAACCACTCAGAAATTACTTTTCTGTTGCAAAAAAAGCTGGGTGCATGTTAAATGCAAAAGCAAAAAAAAGAACCTGCAGCCAAGAAGTCACTGGGATGATATGTAGGTCAGAAAAAAATGGGGGGAAGGAGGATATAGGTGTCTAAGGTTAAAAATGCCTCAGTTTTAGACTTAGAAAGACAGAGTATTGCTCTACAGTGTTATGAAGTTACATAACCAATACAAGCCTGCAAACAATTTCGCCACTTACTGGTGTCTTTAAAAAAAAGAAAGGAGGCAGGAGTGAAAAAGCAGTAATTTTTCATGGATTGAGATGACAGACATCAACTGCAAATTTGGTAAAAACAAAATATAGAAAAAACAGTTCAATTTTTTTTAACCAACAAAACAAAACAACATAACTAGGCCAAACTACCGACCTTAGACTTTTTCTTCCTCCTGTTTTAAAAAGAGACCTGTTTCTCTCATGTTTTGTTATTGATGTGGAAGAGGTAACAACTAAGGGGAAAACACCAGAAGAAATTATATTTAAATGAAAAGACAGAATATGAAAAAGGTAGGCAATGTAGCCCTTGAAGCATTGTGAAAGAACAAAGCCTTAAGTTTTCTCCTCCTACTCTCTATTATTCTGTGTGATATAATCATGTTACATACGGTTATTAAACAAAAGCTTCTCAAAGCTTTTCACAAACATCTAGTTAGGCCTTATAAAGGAAATAGTAATTTCCATCTTTCCAAACAAGATTTACAGACAGGGACCTGATCCAAGACAATGCCATGTCTCAACCAGAACCTGTGCATCTACACTGCTGTCAGGCCCAGCACCCACCTGGGTGTCCTTTTGGGTCTCCCTCTGAGAGCTCTGAAAACATTTATTATATACATTTACAGATACATTTTAAAACTATTTACCAGACCAATCTAACTACAGAAAAACTGTTGCTCAAATGAGCTGGAGGATTTCCTTTGTATTACAACCAAAGCATATTACACAAAGCATTTTAATTACATCTAACAACAGTGCTGCTAAAACAAGCTCTTCACCCCAGAAACACACATTAAGCTATGCAGAAACTAAACATGCCACAAAGCACAGGAAGAAGAGAAAATAAGGATTTCAGCCCCTTCCTTTGCTTAAAAGAAAACACAGTGAAAATATACCTGTACAACAAATATAAACCCCAAGCTCCATTTCAGCAATATTCTGACTAATATCTGAAACCTTTAAATGTCACTTCTGACCATTATATGAACCATTCTAATCAATTAACACTACATAAAATTAGCAAGTAGGAACATCAAATCCTTCTCCTGGCATAGAGAAACAGTAGGAGACAAAGGTTGTCTTTTGAAAACAAGGCACTTTGCTTTCTTCCTTAGACACACTATTGTCAGATCTGCATATAACAAAGTCACCTTGGTTGCCACGTTGGGTGCTAAAGAGCAGGCATTTGAAAAAGAATCTACTTAGGGCTGAAAAGGAGAAGGGAAAAAAAATAACCAAACCTCACTATGCAAATCCAAGTCCCAGACAAACTTCTTTGTACACAGTCAGCGTAGCTGGAGATATTAATATCCCAATCCACTTGCTTTCAGGCAAGGATTTGCCCTTAGTAAGCTCAGTCTCACCTATAAGGGCAGGCTGGGACAGAAGCCAAGGCAGCCTCAGACAGTCCTCACACAATCCCTGCAGCTGATATAGGAAATATGGGAGGGGGAGCTGTTGGGTGGTGGGATAAACACAAAGGCTTAGTCCTTTTACAAGCGTGCCTTTGGTCTTTCTCAATACAATGTTTTATGAGAATTTGGGAAGTCATACTGCCTTGGAATGAACCAACACGTGTAGACATCTCTCTCACCTGCACAAAGGTATAAAACGAAGAATTGTAGGGTAATGCTAATGAAAGTATCCAACCAACACTTTGAACCACTTATCATCCTTCCACTTTCATAAAGCTTGCTGAAGACAGGCAGACAGTCTCTAACAAGGCTTTTTATAGACAAACTCCCCTTGTCACTGTTCTATCGTGTTTTATAATTTAAAAAAACCCACAAGCCCAAAAGTAATTTACCATATATTAAACATAAAATTAAAAGGCAACACCTTTTTCTTTATGCTGAGCTGACAAAGAAGGTGAACAAACAAGTAAAACTTAAAATACACAATAAAATTCACAACATTCATTACACTGTATTCCAAGCTATTACTAAATAGCAGCTGAAGACCCAAGGAGTATCTTTTATAATAAATCAAAACGCAGTTACGAAGAAGCCATAAGAAATCCAAGGAAATGGGAAATATTTATGGACATCTCAGAGCAAGCCTAAGCATCCAATCCTTATGTCACTCCTCACTGCTCCTCATCTATTCAGGGCAGAGTCTCACAGTAGCTGTAGAAAATGCAAACACCCAGTTATGAGTTAGATACCACACAAAGGCAAAACTCCTGCCTCCAGTTCCAGAACAAGCAGTAGCTTTGAGCAAGCAGTCTGTTAGGAATAATTTGGGGGAGAAGCTACTGGCTTCTTTCCACACCAACTCAGAGGCCAGATAACTCTGGATATAACCCCTCTGTCCACACCATCCAAAGTCACTTTAGCGTCTTTAGCCCCATGACAAAAGAAAGCCCTGGATCCTCCTAAACTGAGAGACAAAACTGAATTCCTAATGCAAGAGTGCATTCAACATCAATGACTGAGCACATTTTATTGCCCTTTTTATTTAAACTGGAGAAGAATACATTATTTTCAATAATCCAGTTCTGAGCATCTGCACCATCTTCACAGAAACACTCATGTCCATACTCTGGAAAATTGTTGGGATTTTTTTTAAGATATTCATTTAGAAATCACACTATTTCTATTTCAGTATCAACCACAAGATTTGATTATCTAAGGAGCTGGACAAACAAACTTTAGCAATTTACTTTAGAAGAAGTAATTTTATGTTTTTTAAATAATTATGAGTACTAAGGGAGACTAAGTTCCACTTCATAATTACTCATTTCTATGAACATGTGTTGACATTTTTCAGCATATGGCCATTTTTTCTAAAGCAGAATCTGAAGCTAAATTTCACATAAATTACTTAAACTGTTTCCCAGCACTCGTGCTTTTTAGTCTTATCTCTACCAGACATAGGATTGCAAGATTTCCTGATAACCACCCACTTGGAATGAAGGGATAGAGAAACCAACACAATTTCAGAGATATTCTGCTGTTCTTGCTTTCCAAATGAGCATAGTTAGTTCCTAAAACAGCTCTACTGAATAGGAAAATAACTTTTTTTAAAAAAAGCACAATGGAAGGGAGGAAGATATACATTCAATGTTACACCACAACACTGTTACACCTCCTAGTCCCAGTCACACAGGGCCCCTTACAAATTTGGGACTCCTTCCTTAGAATACGTACAATGTGTTTAATCCTCATTACACCTTACTGCCCACAGCTGATGCAGGCCCCTTCTGAACAACCCTCCCACACACATTTCAGAAATTTTGCTAACTGCACTTGCTTCCAGTTTCAGTGTAGCTCTCATTTAAAACCATTTGTAATAAGGGACAGTTCAATAACTCACTATCATCAAATCTCTTAATCATAAGATAAAGCATAAGAATATTACATGTAATACCATTCACAAAATTGATGAGAAAGGCTGGCAATGCACAAGCATAAACAACCACAGGACATCCTTTCCATAAGGAAGCCAAGGGACAAACAAGTTACACAACTCATTTTACAGAAAACAACAAAGAGAAGGCACAATACAATAAATCTGTCATGGAGTATAGGAAGCAAAACAAAGTAACAAACAGGAATATAAAGAAAATAATTAATTCAAGATACAGAAAATGTTGTTTTGAAAGCAATTACAATTTTAATACTATCTTTTTACATTACTTTTACTTGAATATATCCCTTCAAAAATACACTGTAATCAGCATAAAATAGGAGAGCTTTCATGCAGATGTACTATACCTATCACTATTTTAAAATTAAACTTTTAAACTAAGAACTTTTTTTTACTTCCATTTCATAGGCCTTGTCAGGCAATGGAGCACTGTCTTACAAATTTTTCTGTATCTGTATTGATACTTTTTGTATCAAAAAAAAAAAAAAAGCCAACCTATCCAAGTTCTCTGCTTTTTGGTAACAGTGACCAGATACAGAAAAGAAGTTGAGGCAAAAAAAACACAAAAAATTGTTCAGATGTTTTTATAAAGGAAAATAAGTAAGGAGGGCAGGCAGACAAAGAACTATTCAGAATTTGGAAGCTTTTTAGAAAAAGATTTCATAACACAGAAACTAATTAGGCTAAATTTTTATATATCGAGATTATTATATTAAGACGATACGCAAGAGCACGTTTCAACACCACCGTTAACTGAAATACAAAAATTCCACTGCTCCGTTGGAACCATCCAACACTGCACTGATTGACAGAAGATGCCACGTCTCAGCCACACAACCTCAATCCTCCCTTGTGTCCACACCAAGTTGAATAACTTGCTGCTCTGGCTGAGAAGCAAAAATATGCCAAAAAGTCAAAACCAAAAAATCTGCACAGATCCATGAGCTTCTGTGATTCACTGTCTATGCCCATCTATTAGTACTATTGCAAGAAAGGTAAGTAGAATGCTTCAGCAGAAAGAAATCATGTAGCAGAAAGAAATCATGTAGCAGCAGTGAAATTTTAGCCCTGGTTTACCTTTGGCTGAAACCAAAGCTTCACAGGACATTCTCAAACTGCAACCACTGTGGGAGCTGACTTTTGAACAAGATACACGTTTAAAGAACATCCAGAATAAGTCAATTCTGTAGCTTATCACAAAGATTAATTCTCATTTTTAAACCAGGTTTTCAACTAAATTTTAGGACCCTTCACCAAATTTTAGCTGAATTGCTTTTTTGCTCATGTTTCCAGAGAAATGCATTTCCATGAGAGAAATCACAGAATACTCTTGAGTTGGAAGAGACTCACAAGGATCATTGAGTCCAATTCCCGGCCCCACACAGGACACCCAAGAGTCACACCCTGTGTCTGAGAGCATTGCCCAAACACTGTTTGAACTCTGTCACATTTAGTGCTGTGACCACTTCCCTGGGGAGCCTGTTCCAGTGCCCCAACACCAAAGGTGAAGAACCTTTTCGTGACATCCAACCTAAACCTTCTCTGACACAGCTTCAGGTCCTGTCACTGGTGGTCACATAGAGAAGAGATGCCCCTCCTCTTCCCCTCACAAAGGGAATCTGTATTAGACAACTGTGTAGTAGGAAACAAGGCATTTACTGAACATATCATTCTCAGACATCTCAAACCCCACTGCACTCATGAAAAAAAAATTATTTGCTCTTCACTGTCTTTTCTGCTGACAAAATGTAACTACCTTATACAATTATCACAAAACTTCAGGACAAAGAACACAGTGACTTTAATATTATTCTCTCTTGAGATAGCAAGTCAAACTCTGAACTGCAAAGCATCTAATACCTCTAAAATTCCTCTTAAATATAGTAGCCAAAACATGGCAAATTTCCTGCTTAGTCAGCACACTACCAAAATAGTTAATCTTGTTCTCTTTTAGAAAGCAATCGCCCACAAATTTCAAAACATTCTGGAAAAAGTATTAAGAGTCCAAATGTGAAGAAATATCACAAAACTGCTGGTCTTTAGTTTGCACCATTTCTATACTAGTTGAAAGACTAACTTTTTAATTTTTTTTTTAATAACAGACTCTGTATTGTAGTTTTTTCCTTCTACTTTCTGCGGCTTAATCCTGGCATCAAAAAATTTCATCCAAAGGATGGCATTCATGCTGCCAACAAACATACAGCTTTTGGCAGGCTACAGAGAACTCAGCGCTTCTCACAGAGCAGCTCTGTGCTGTATAGCAGCTGATGCCAGTAAAATATTAGCCCAAACTGAAGTCTATTACATAAAATATATGCAAGCATCGGCATCCATACTCCAAAAATTCATTTCTCTTGATGAGTAACAAACGCTTTAAAGGCCTTATAACCAAAAATAAACAAATGAAATATAGAGTTTGTCTCTACATTTCATTTTAAACTGGAAGAAACACTAAATAGTAGAGAAAATAAAAAAAGCACACATGGGAGAGCACAAGCAAAGATAGCCTAAAGACTCCAAGACAAGATATTACTCTCACATGCCTTTAAGTAATTACTGCTTTCTAAGCTCTTTGTCTGTCCTTTGACATTGGAAACAGTTGAGGAATTGTATCTCAAGCAGAAAAACTGCTTCATATGAAGGATAAAAAGAACAGCTCTGAAGGTCTGTACATTAATTGTTTTTACTCATAAATGCATAGTAAGCAATAGAAGTTTTTCAGTTCAGCAGAGTAACACACTCAGTAGCAGAGTATGGAAATATTAAACCAAACACAGTAAGACGCTCCATCCTCTATTTCCCAATTCCTCAAAAGCTGATTCCCTGAAATCCAGTACTTTGACACAGCTGCAAGCTTAACTCATAGCTCAAGCTATTAGATGGACTTTGCTGCTCAGATTTCCATGGGCAGATATTTTCAGGAACTAATGGACTTGTTCGATCAAACAGTTTCATTAACCAGCTATGAGAGTAAATAATATTTATAGGAACTGTATGCAGCAACTCTTCTGGACTACGAGGACCACAAGCACCCTGAAATATACATATGCACATATACAAAATACATGGTAATGTACACTTTATTATAACATACTTAATAATATTGTAGAAGCTGGTCTTAGTGGAATCATGTTTAACACATGAACCAAGTTCTAATGTCATTTTGCATTAGTTCTTGTTCCTATCACTTTTTTTCTAGAAACTGGCAAAAAAAAAAGCACATTCTCTTTGTTAAATGAACTCTGATGCTTTAGATTCATAACAGATTTTTATTCATTTGTAAGTTAACTGAATCAGGATGAAACTATTTGGCTCTACAAGATCCTCTACCCCTTCTCTATCCTACAAAGTAAAAAAAAAATTACCACACAAAACACAGGCCTGTGCTCCCCACAAAGAAAAGGCAAAGAGTTATAAGCTAGAGCAATAAATAAAAGCCCAAAGCATATGTTCATGGTCACCACAATTGTACTACACATAAAAACAGCCTTCTGCTCATTATCCATGCAGAACTCTCAACAAGTCAAAATTTTCTAGTATAAATATCTATGTATTTCCATACAATATTTGCACGCAATTATTCTGTAGCATTAAGTAGATTTTTAAAAATCCTAACACTTTATGATGTCATCTTTATGGTTATGGGTTATCTCTTTTTAAAGAGTAGTGAAAAGCCTTGTTTTCACAGAAGACATCAGTTACAGAACTCATTTTAGTTTATGTAATACTTCACAAGTCTTGTGTTCGGCATTTTGCAACACCAGAGCCCAGCCAGAAATTTACTTTTATGTATTATGTAGAAGTCTCAGAGAAATAATTCTAAAGGCAAGCAGACTACAAATACTCTGAACATCTTCCCCTTACTATCTGAAACGTAGCATGTTACTTTTCAAATAACCTCAAAATCTAGTGCAAATGATTATTTCACATTACTATACTGGCTCTCAAATCCTGCCTGCTAGATACCTCTCCACATAGTACACCTCTGAACGTTAGCCAGCCACTGGAATACTGACAGGTCTAAAATACACCTGTGTATTTGCAGCATACGAATTTACTCAGCCAGCAAGGGGGCAAGGAGGAAAGTTCAGGGAAGGCAGCACCCTGGGAGACTTCCTCACCACCTGAGTGCAGGCAACAGGCACAAAGAGCTGACCCAGCTCTATCTTAGTACTATGTACATAGTAAAACTTAACTGAAGTCACGCTTTATATTCATCAGTTTAAAGTGCTCAAACAAAAGAACCCGTTAAGAGAAGCTGAGATTTACAGTTCTTGTTCCTTTCAAAAATATCATTAAATCAGCTTCTTATTACACAGCAACATTAAGGAACTGTTTACAAATCAAAAATGTACCTTTGTAAGCATAGCAAACAAGTCAGGGTGTGGTTGCCTCGAAATTGGCAGGGAACTTTTGACTGTCAAATATTTCCAGTTCTACCATGCAGCAGCTTGGGTTTAAGGCAACATAATGCAACAGGTTAAAACGCATTCAGAGTTCTCATGCCATTGCCACCACTACAAGGTGTGCCTTTTGGCTCTTCTAGAGGTACTCTTCACTGTTCACCTCACTCTGCTTGCCTGTTCAAAGAAAAACATCCATCATTTCTTTACAATATGGTACGTGGCAAAGCACCCTGACTTCCACAAAGAGAACTCCAAGCATCTAGGATTTGCTGAAGAGACAATAAGCACTCAAAAACTATTTTATGCAATACATCTGGAAAGTTCAGCAACATACACAGAGTTTTAGGAGATTAAGATCTCTCATTGAATGGTCTTAAAGAAACCAAACCTTCACAGGATGAGAGCAACAAATTACCTGCAAATTACAACTGATCAACAAATATCAAGTTGGAGAAAAGCAGCAGCAGTAAGCTTTTTTAAATGGTGACCCAGTAATTAGAAAATAAGGGAAGAGGATGATGCACTGATAACCTTTCACAAGGATATACACTTTTACCTATACTTATACATATGGATTAAACAGACAGCTATAGAAGCTTTCATAAGCTTTGCAAAGCTAAAAAGTTTGATATCCAGTCAGAGCAATCTTGCCTCAAAGTCACTGTGGATAGCCACAGAAGGTTTGGACAGCAATTGGCTGACTGTGAAATAAAATGTTAGATGAAATCCATTGCCCACAAATCTAAAAGAATGGAAAAATAACCCCAAGTGGTAACAAATGAGATCGTTTAGAAGGGAAAATAAAACAAAAATCATTACCCCATACAACCTACCCCACATTGCTCTAAAAGACAGAGGGACCAGAGAAAAGTGACAAACAGAAATAGCATGTCTTCCATATAAAAAATTACAGATAATTATAGCCTTGGAGGCATTAAAAAGAGCTAAAATCAGCAACATAAGCAGGAAATAGTTATCCATTGTATACAAGGATTGGTGAAATCTCAGTAAGATAACCAAGCTTTAGGAATTTAAGAGCAATTTTCTTTCCTACAATATATAATTGTTACCACAGGACAACACCAAAATCAGAATTATAGTTTGATTCAAGAAGTGAATCCACAGAAGATCACAGGCACTTTTTAACATAACACCCTAAATCTGTCATCTCCAAAGCTGGCAGGCGTTAAGCCAGTAGAACACTGTAAAAACTGCTTGTAGCATTTCATATGTGGCTTGTAATAACCTCTTACAATTTTCCTCTAATATTATTTGAAAAAAATTGGGGGGGGATGTGCTACATACACCCTGCAGTGTTTAAGGCTTAGATTTACATCCTCAAAACTGATACATGTAAAACGTTATTCCTTAATATGTACCTAAGTCACTCTCAAAAGATGAAAAGAACTGTTGTTCTCTCCTTTTTCAGTAGGAAAATGCAGCATTTCCTGACTATCATATCAACCCAAAGTTTTCTAGACACCATTTGGAACACAGGAGAAGGGAGAATGTCACAAGGGTCACAAATCAGTCATCTGAAACTACAGACTAGCAAAGTTGAACAAACTGCTTCATTAAGGAGCCCCTAAAAAACCTGAAATAAATCCCATGCATTCCCCTATCATCAGCAGATTCATATTAGGGAGAAGTATGCACATAATTGGGGAAAAAAAAAAAAAAAGTTTTTAAAATAAGGCCTGTGATAACAAAAAGCTACAAGGTTCTTTTTATGCATTTCAAAGCTCCTATTCAATCTTTGAAAACATCTCTTATTTGTAAGCACATAATGTAAGATTATACAATTGCATTATGGCAGTCCCAAAATATTATGTGCTGAAAACACCGAAGCATTTACAGGCAATGCTTGCCAAACAGTCATTCCATCAAAACCACGACTCAACCATTACTTGAGCTAAACTTGTTTGAACCAGACCGAAATATAGATGTAAAGTATATTCACACTAAATTGCAACACAAATTCCAGGAAAACAAAAATAACACACCTGTTGGAATACATGCACAGAAGCAATCTGCCATGCAGGGACCTGCCAGTGACACATATTTGAAAGAAGGTGATGGGGACAAAAAAAAAAAAACAGTTTACAAACTTTGTTTCATAACAGGAACATACAGAAAATCCATAAATACCTCAGATCACTGAAATGGTACAGGTGGGAACTGCACTGAGAAATGAAAGGAGTGACCCATTCCCAACAGAAGGAAAAAAAAACAGAAAAAAAGGAAACCAAGGGATCTGTCACCTATAGATTTCAAGTACAGTTTAAAAGACAACTAGATTATTCTCATCCAACAGCTGTGTATTGTGTTGTGAAAGAGACTTTGTCTCATCCCAGCTTCTAGTGTTTAAAACAACCAACAACAGTTTCAATTAACATCCTCACTACAGAAGGATATAAAATGAAAAGAAATACAGAAGAATTGTTGTGGCTGTGCATTCTCTCAGAATGAGACAGCAGCTGCACTATACTCACAAAGGTGCATTTTTTACAACCTGTGTTCTTCTTGGTTTACAGATAAAAGTTATACCAGCTCTTTTAAAATGTATTTCCTAGCTTTGCTGGCCTTCAGAGAAGGACACGTATAAGCACCCAGAAGCACCTAAAATTACAGCCCTACTTTTAGGATGTGACTTCATGAGCAAATTTTTGGTGCAGCTAATTGCCCCTCTCATGTCTGCTCAATGAGGTATGAGGTGGAGGAGGACTGAGACAACAACATGACCCCATGCCCTGTGCAGCAGTGACATTACATGGGAGGGGGGCCCAGAAGCAAAATCTAGCAGTAAGAGAGGCCAGTCATAATGCAGCTCCAGGTGCAAGTCTGACACATAAGGCACCCTTGTTCATCATTACGTGTATTAGGTTGTATTGCAAGTCCCTTTCCTAGGTTGTCAAACAACATTTTTAGAGACATTAGAGACATCTCTCAATATCAGAACTTCAAAGGAGACTGAAGGAAATACTGCACACCACACCCCGCTGCCACATTTAAGCACATGTCAGTTTTCAGTGCTTTTATAAGCTTAGAGCTTTCTAAATTAAAAAACACCAAAACCAGTGAAACCAAAGTTCCCCACTCTACTCTGTCTTAACCACACAGATCTCCTGTGGGCATGTAAGAATGGCTCACTAACATTCAGCAAAGAGGGCCACTTGGCACACCATAGGTTAACAAGTGTTATCTCTGCATAATTTAGCTTAGGTAGCAATCATGTAAGAAATTTTGAAAATTCACAAAATACCCTTCAATCACAAACAGTCAATTAAAGACAGAGTCTAAACCATTCTCAGGAAAAATAACTGAACTCATTACACTGAAGAGCCTTCCTAAGTACTAGTCAAAAGATAACACTAACGAAAAAAAAAAAGGTTATTAACATCTTCAATAATTTTCTAACCTGCAAGGAACAAACAGGACCTCAACTACTGTTAGCTTATCTGTAACACTACAGTACGTTTAAACCACCTTTGCTCTTTCCTCATCTGCCTTTAACAAATATGAAAAAAAAAAAAAAAATCTACCTGCACACAGATAAATTCCCCTTGTTCCACTCATCTCAAGCTCAGACGCTCTTCACATTTAACAAGAAAAATTGAGCCAAATCCATGTTAGCATTGCACTGCAAAAATCACATTTTCTTTGGTAGAAATACAAGACCTTCAAAGTATAAAACCACTGTACTAAGTCAATTTTGCCACAGGATGATTATTTCTGTCCATCAAAATTTCCTTAAATTCCTACAATGTTTTTAAAAAAAGTCATTCTACTTCCATTAACAATTAGAATAAAAGGTCAGAAACTGCTACAATGAATAGTCTACAGCTCTGCAACTAAAGAAGAGAAATTAACATGGAAAAATCCAGATATAGTATAACTACACACTGTGAATGTAGACCTTCAAAACAAACAGAAGGTTTCTTTCTCAGCCCACTTCTGTTCCATCTTCTTCACAATGTGAGCTTTCCACTGCATGCCAAAAAATTACCAGGCAAAACTATAGTATCTGACAAGAAAAAAGTTCTTTAAATTCAAATTAAATACATTTTAAAATATTTCAAACCTAAAGCAACCCACCGAAGTTATTCCTTAGTAACAGTTATGACCTCAATATATTAAACCTCATTTAAAAACTGTTTCCTCCAAGCTCCACTGTCAACATGGCACTTCAGTTCTTTTCTTACATTTCAGAATAAACAGGTGCCAAAACTTCACCTCCTTTCCCTCAGTGTTCTGCCACCATATATTGGTATTCTGGAAAGCCCTTCATGTATGCCATTTTCCAGGTTTAACTACTCCAAATGACGGTATTTTGCCTTACAATGAAACAGACAGACTGAATTTGATTGCTGTCTTTATCCTTCCTAATTTCCTCTGTTTTGTCCACTCACCTAGCAAGAAGTGGCATGTTCTGCATTACAGTAGCCAGATACCAACAAGAGTTTTATGCAAGATAAGGGAATTCTTACCCTGCTCATCAATTCCTTTAGACAGCTGTTCTAAAAAAGCAGGTTTACAAAAATCTTCAGATTTTTAGTCCTGTCAGAACAAATATGTGTTAAGTACAAAGAATAGACTTCATCTAAAATATATCAAAAGTAGATCTGATTAAATGACAACAGCGTCGTGACAGAGATACACATACCAAAAAGTCCCTTTTTCCCCAAAAATAAGCATCCTAAATTCATTCTCTTCTTTTGTAAAAACCTTACCAAGCAAAATTTTAGTTACAGTTGCAGCTATATAAGCAATTCACAGAGCAAACAGATAAACTGAGTAGGACTACATGGCAAGTTCAATTACGGATGCACCATATGCCTCCATCATCCTTTAGGTACACAAAAGAATCAATTTGTGCAATTTGTTCAAAACACAAAAAGCCCTTTTGGCAAGATCACCATTCAGCTGAACCAACAGTCTGAACACTTGCCTGCTGTGAACATCACTCGTTCACTCCACACAGCAGCAACAGTACCTTAAATAAGCACAGGAGTTACATGGCTCTGCTACAGGAACAGATCCATGGTAGGGGAATTTGCCAGATCCCTGTGTTTATTAGAAGAATAACCAGTGGGTTTCTTTTGGTGCTGATATTTTTTCCTAATTAACCTTCCTCTAATACTTAAGGTGACCTTTACCAATGTCTCTCAACAGGGAATAGCAATAGGCCTGGATATACTGAGTTACTTCCAAGTCTTGTAACTCAGTTCTCAATTTACCTCTTACTTTACACACAGCTAGAGATGCGAATCAGTAAATTCTAAAAATGAAATGTTCATGTCCAAGCAAATGTATTCATCAGGAAAATTCTTACATGCAAGTTCACTGAAAGCCATCATCACAGTAAGGAGAACAAAAACCAAAAACATTAGTGACATCAGTTAAAAACATTAGCCTCAAAATAAAAATACATAAACCTGATTATACCTTGAACACATATTCCAGCATCAGTTTTTACTTCTTTTTGTAGGCTGCAATTCAGGGTTATCTTTCAGGAGACATGGTGATCAGTGGAGTCACACTAAAAAGCAGTATGCCGAGTCAGCACCATTTTTTCCTAGTAAAGACTCTCAACCAGAATATAACCTGGTAGAGGTTCAACAGCACTATACCTCTCCTGCCCATTTTCTCTCCTCTTCCAGTGGTCATTAGCCAGTTATTCAGCTAATTACTGTTTGATCTACTACTTAGTGTTGCTGCAATTATGCAAAGTGGAGTTTAGCTTTTAAGAAAAATCTCCATTATATGTACTAAAACACATGAAAACAAAGACTAATCAAGCAAGTACTCTATCATTTATTCTCCCACCAGTGAAAAGAAAAGGCTTCTCAAAAAGATGAAGTTCTTTAACTGAAGCAACTTTTACACAACTTTTCAAAAGCATCAGCTGGGGGGGGGAAATTAATGAACAAAAAACCCCTAAAAATCAGCAATGCTGACTACCTGCCCACTGAACATTCAGTTGCCTTTGCAGAAAAGTATCAATCCCCCATCAGCGCCTACCATTCCTCAATGCTACACAAATTCTTCTATTTGCTCAAGTAAATTTAGATCAGTCTGATGAAGTCACAAGCAACCACAAATACAAATTTATGAACAAGTGTAGGAAACTTGAAACACAGGCATCCCTTACAGTTTCATGCATTATGCAGAGGGAAGGCGTCCAGTACAACCCAAGATAGAGCAGTACCTTTTGTGAAGGCCATCACCACCTGGGAACCCCTCTTCTCCAAGCACCCCCTGACAGCACTGCAGGTGATGTCAGAGCAAGACACACTGGATCTTCCACAAACACACTGGGATGGCAAGAGCAGCACCACCACTCTGTATGATTACTTAGATAGAAAAGATCTCCCAGGCATTTTTCCTTTTTTTTCCTGTCAGCTTTTTGGGGAAGAGTGCTGTTTTATGAGGCTTTTTTTAAAGGCATGGAAATAAAAAACTAAAACATATTTATATGTACTAGATTATTTCTTTGATATCACCAGTTGGTAAGATAAGAAACTAATAAAAAAAAAAAAAAAAAGGACTGCATTGACCTTGGCCACAGCTGCTTCAAAGCAGGTTCACCTCCCATAATTAAACTCACATTTGGTATATACTGAAAGCCAAGTACAACCATCAAGGTCTTCAGAGTCAACTTCTTAGCAAAAGCAAAACTAAGCCACTAACTCTCATATTCCAGTCAAGACATATTCTAAATGTTTATCTGGTGTAGATCACTGTCTTAGACGAAAACGATGACAGAAAGCAGTTTTAGAGTAATTCCCACACACAGGCAAACCTCCATCTCCAACTAAAAACTGCCTTAGGCTACAAGTCAAAATTTCCAGCCATATTTCTGCCACTGAAAAAACACACTTTTTAATGGAGGGAAAAAAAAGCTTAATAATGCACTTTATGGGAAGGAAAGAAAGAAAAATTAATTCAAGTTTACTATACCCCAATTTTCTTCAGCTTATCCATCCCACAAGTAATTCCACATCCAGAACAGTTCAAACATAAAGGCAACTCAAATTTGAAGTAACAATAATTTTATTTCCCTTCCTTTTATTTTCATTCCCAATTCCTCAGGATTTGTATTTCCAGGATACCAGACAGACATCTCTATAGCTTCCCTACAGTAATCCCCCTGCAAGCCACCTCTATGTCACTCAAGGCAGAGACTCCCCACCCTAAAATACAGCCTTGCTTTCTCCTAAAGCGTTTGTGAACTACACATATACACCAAAAGTTAAGCTCCTACAAGTCTAGTAAGGTTTAGCTGACCTACATCTACTACAAATAATATTTCAACAGTAAGGCTGAAAAAGTTGATAACCATGAATGCTGTGAATTTTTTAGAAGTTGTTCTACAAAGAACAAGATGCAGTTTAGAAAGTCCATGCCTGTGACTACAGAAAGTGAGCTGCAGGTACATTATAAAATAAGTTCGTCCTGTACAAGTGATTAAAAATATTAAACTTTCCTCATGGAAATAAAAGTCTTAGACATAGAAAACTTGAGTTAGCTGAATCTCCATGTGACAACCCACATAATTTCACAGCAGATTAAATGAATCATTTAAATAATCCAAGAAGCACAAACCATTCAAAACAGGCACTGTTTACATTTTTATCTCATCTGTGTCCACTGATCAAATTAACAGAAAAAAGTAACACTGGCAAGATAACAAGAGTGTCTCAATTAGATATAATTATGCCTGATAAATCTTCTCCCATGAGGTGTAAGGCAATACAGCTGTGACAAGCACAGGCTGCAAACTGATTTGTCCTTATGTCTTGAAACACTATGTGCTATCTTATAAATGAAGCAAGTGATCCTACCTGCTGAGAGCCAATGGCACAAGAGCTGCAGTTGCCAGAAAATAATGTTGTGCAGGTCCCAGCAAGTTTTAGTTAGTCTTCAGCAAAAATCAAAGTTAATGACTAAAAGTATTACCATAGGAGAGGTCTGAACCTAAACCAAGAATCCAGTTTCTGGATGATCTGGACTCTGCACCAAGGGAGCTCTATGGCAGCTTGCTTCTGCTCTGGCATCATCATGCAGCCTGTTAGACATCACAAGCAAGCAATATGATGAAAGATACAAGTAGCAAGGGCAAAACATCTTTTTCCACTGGTCCATGTAAAAGACTGATTTGCATTGGACAAAAATATCATTACTGTCTGTTCTCTGTTCCCTGCCACTACTTCATTTCCCTACTCACTGATATTGAGAATGCCCACTTTCATATTTCTCCCGTAAGCATTTATTCTGGCATGACTATTACTGACTTAGACACATTAAAATATGGTGCAAAGTGCATCCCTGCATGCAGATCAAACAAACAGTAATTTATAAATTGGAAGCTGACACCAATAAAGAAGGCAGAAAACTACTTTTTCACTCAAAGTCAGACAACCACCACAGTTTGCTTGATGCCTAGCTTGAAAAAATGCAATCTAACATGCCACACAAGACAAAATGCATCAGTAGGATAAAATGATGTGCAACTTCTGCCAGTTCAATTTAGACAGAAAAAAAGCTCCAAAGAGCAGAGAAATACATTGATTAAATCTGCAGCTGCATGAGACAAGCTGGCTATAAATTAGAAAGTCTACTTCAAACTAAACAATGTAAAAACCCTTTCTGAAAACAGTAATATAGTAAAACAGTATTCAATCTAAGATTCCTCATCCACCTAGGAATAAAAATAGACATTTCTGAAAATGTACAACCTCAAGCTCTAGATAAGAGCAAGTTAAAAATATCTGCCTTGAAGTGCTTGATGGTGCCCTGTCTAAACCTAGAAGTGAAACCAACTTTTACTCAGCACTAGTGAGACCCCAGCTAAATGAACATGCCTAGTTTTAGCCTGCTCAGCATAACAAAGATGGACTAAAGCAAGTTCAGCAGAGACCACCAAGCCATTTGGGGACTGAAGTGCACAAGGAACAAGGACAGGCTGAGATACCTGCACTTATTACTCTGGAGAAGGCTGGAGGGAACATCTTGCTTTCTGCACCTTCATAAAGGCAGTTTACAGCAAAGACGAAGCTAAAGTCACTACCACTGTAAGTCAATGAAATTCAATAATCAGGGCAAGGAAAGACTCTGCTGTTGCAGAATGTGTAAGAAAACAATTTTGTGGCACATGAAACACTAAAAGAAATAGAAATATTCCTTCCTCAACATTGTTGATAAATACCACTACTGGGGAGGGGAAGATTTTTTTAAAAATAGAAACATTTAAATGGAATCTCTACTAAAATAATAAGAAAATTTAAAATCCTGCCACAGTTCAAAATAAAAATAATCACTTTAAGCCATGCCATTAACAGACATTTTGCCAAAAACCTCCCAACATTATCACAGTTGAATGTCTTCACCCTGCATTTCTGAACACCATAGACTCAGACATATTCTGCAGTACCCAAGACACTACTTATGAACCTCAGCATCTCCTATTCTGTAGAAATTTGACCCCAGATCCTATGTTAATTTTTTTTCATTTTAAAAAAATACACTTAGCCACAAGGCTAGAAGAGTACGTTTTCCCCTTTTGCAAAAGAAAGGTCAAAAGACTTTAAAAGAGCCCAATTCATGTCTTGAAACATAAATAGCAGCTCGTAATAGAATCAGGTCAAATACTGAGAACTTGGAACATGTAAAAGTCTTCAGAAGGAGATTCAATTTCCAAGCAATGTCTAATAAGACAGATCCAAACAGAACATTTATGATCCCATTAAAATCTTTTCCTCTAATGGCCCCTTCTTTTCTTTAGCATTCTCCAGATAAAAAGACTTGCAGTCTCATGTCTATCAAAAAGATTAAAGAGAATTCAAAAAAGAATCTGCTTCACTAAGACTGAATTATTTTTTCTCTTTTACAAAATTAGAAATAGGCTTTGGATTCGGCATAACACTAAGAATGGATGATGAACAAAAAGATAAATACAATGAAGATCAGTTTACCATGTCTGAAAGCACCCATTCATAACTTCAGACAACAGTGATTGCACAATGCATGCAAAGACCAACCCTTCTATAACCATTCAAACACTGCATAAAACCAGTTATTTGCTAGGTACAAAAAAAGTTGAAAAGTACACTTTCTCAAATATTTGTAGAGATAAAGTTGTCAGGAAGTTACAGGAGATGAAATACTGGTTTCACAAGCATTTACAGCAAATCTCTGCACTATCACATCACCAAACTCGATAAATTTGATCCAAATGAGATGCAGGCACATGCTCAAATTTTATCAGGTGTGGCAGAACATGATACCAAACTGGTATCAGTGGTAGGGAAGTGCATTAGATCTAATTCAGTATAAAATCATAGTGGTCTTAATAATGAATGTGTAATGCAAGTAAGTCATGCTGCTACCTGGTAAGTATTTTGATTTTATTAAAGCAAACAGAATAATTTAAGAGACTGATACTTTACATATGACCACTGTACTTTTGACCCAGTACTGGGAGTCCTAAAGTCCTGCTTGTGGCATCACTGAACCAGTGTTCTAACTTAGTGACCTGAAGTTTGGATATATATTATTACATACTCTTCACACCAACTTACATGGCTTTGTATGCTAGTGCTCTTTCCTCCTTTTATTAAGACGGAACTTAATTGCATTTTGTGTTGCAGCACTTCTTCAACCCAATGCTGACTGATGCTGAACGTCTGAAAAAGGGTCAGGCCGACAGATACCGTCATCTAAACTGCAAAACCATTATGGCAGCCCCAAAGAGAAGTTATCCTAGAAGATCTGTGAATCACAATCATCTAGTATTAGGCTGTGCAAATAGTCAGTGCAGGGGAAGAAACAAGTACTCACTCTAGAAGGAAAGAGGGACCAAAGATCTCTAATCTCAGGAGCAATGGAACGAAAGCAAGAGCTCACCGAGTCCAGACTGCACATTGTACAGCAGCTGCTGAGATCCCGGAGGCAGAAAGAGGAGTCTGGCCCTGTTACTGCTCCCCACAGTGCCACTGTCACAGACAACCAAAGTCAACATGCAGCTTATTCAAAGACTTCCCCTTCTGAGATGGATATAAACACTCAGTTGTGCATCTCTACAACAGGAGAAATCTCACATTGCAATCTCACGCTGAAAAATAAATCATTACAAATTCTGCTTTACCTGCAGCCTTACTGTCCAACAATCAATAGTGTTACAACTGCAGAAGATTCTAACTTTGTATCAGGATGTCCTTTTTTGGATACTCCTGTCTCATACCACTTGTCCAATGAGACCCAAAACAATTAGCCTCTGCATCCTCTGACTAGGTACAAAATGAACCTGCTTAACTTCTCAAATAGAACCTAAAAAATTGAAGGAAAAAAATGTTTAAGTTTTGGTCAGACCAGCAAAAGCAAGAATAAAACCATCTTTCACACTCATCCCACCACCTCTTTTCAACTAAGCCTTACAAGGCACTTGCCAGTAAGCACAGGCAGTCAGAAGGAAGCCAAAAGTTTGGTAAGAGTGAATTGGGAGGACAGTGGAAGGGCAGGATCCCATTTGTGTTCATCCTCCTCTGACATTCACAGAATTTTGCAGGGTGAGCCTTACAACACTCATGCATCTCTGTAGCACATTGAAAAGATTCTTCTTGAGTAAAGGTACTATGAAAAAGCTTTTGCTAACCAGTATTTCAATTTTCAACAGTAACACTGCAGGGGGGAAATAGAGGGGTGTGGTATTTCAAAATACTCCAGGGGGAAAAGTCATTTCCCTGATACAAAGTGATTTCCTTTACCAAAAAAAACCACAGAAGCTGCTCACACAGCAGTAGCACTAACCATACTGGAAGGAAAGAAAGAAAGAAAGAGATCTCATAAGACATTCAGCTACAGAAACTACTAAGCAACCTAAACACAGATACCACTACAGGCTCCCACTACATTTTATCTTCTGCACGTTTTCCGGAAGGAAGACTGGGCAGAAATCTATACAGAACAAGCAATTACGTGAACTAACAAGGTCTTGGTACCTTCAAATCTCTCTCAAATTTGATATATAAAAACACATACACTTCAGCTGAAGTTCCTCCCATGAAATTGCATTCATCACACAGCTTCTTTGGCAGCTTAGAACATCCTTGTGTGTGCTACAGCTCTCACCACTGCTGAGATTCAATCATTAGTCTACCTTTACAAGGCCTGTTGGACACTTTAAGACCTCATAAAGGGCTAAACCAAAGCCCAGCAAATCCAAAATATTTAGGAAGTTGGGGAGAAGAAAGAAGTGTTAAGGAAAAAAGCAAACTGGAAGGAACACAGAGAGCACAACCACCCCAGCTGGTTTCCACAGCAAATCAAAAACTTTGAGAGCAACCTTGCCTCAAAGCTGTTACAGGAAATGCAGAACACAGCAACTGCAACCTCAGCAGTGACTGCCATGCAGCACCGCTACCCAAGCTAGTGCTGAGCTGAAGAACACTATCCATGCATTTGCTAGAACTAGAGAAAATCTAAAATAGAAAACTTGCAAGTGACAATGCAAGGCACGTTGGCTGACTCTCAGAGGGTGCAGTGTCAACCAAGACACCCCCTGAAGTAAGTCAGGCAGTACTTCACATGTAACTTTTGAACACAGTTTTTTCTGGAGATGTCTTGAGAGCCTACACCAGATATTAATCCAGATTTAAAGGAATACTTTAAAATACATTTTGATGGCCTTAGATTTGACAATTTCTGAGCATTTGCACACATTCTGTTTGATTCCTTTTGCAGTTTTATAGACCTTCTTATTCTCTATTGCTACAGGTCAAGATACACAAGATCTCACTAAAACAGGGATATCTAGCAGGCAATTAAAATCCAAGGCAATCTATTTCAGTATTACTCTAATTTGCAGCATGCCAGGTACTATGCTTGTACCGTTGATCTTCTGATCTTTGAGCTAAAACTGCTGGACTAATGGCAGAACCAGAAAGGTGACAGCCACGCTAGCCCAACACTGTCCCTAAGCTTGAAGAGGAAGGCTGCTAGCTCACATGCAATGCTACGCTCCTGCCATTAAATGCTATACAGAAGCAACTACAAACTCAGCAGAGCGTTGCACTGTGCCATGTAGGCACTGAGAGCTAAAGCTATAATAATAAATAAAATAAGTCCAGGGCACAGGTCTGAGCATTAATCCATAACTGCCATGGTTTTGTTCAAGCTTGCTAGGGGGCCATTGATGTACATGAGATCCCATGAGGCTAGGGACCGTTCCCAGCAAACACTAGTAGTTTGAGCTGAGCAGAGGTACTCTTGGGAGCAAAAAGCAGGCTGCAGACAAGTGCAGATGTAGTCCCTGCCTTCCTCTGAGCTGGCTCAAGAATCTCCAGCACAGCTTTACAGCTAGTTATAAATAAATTTGTCCATAGTAGGATGAAATCTAAAGCCCAAGGCAGCTTCTGCTCTGAACACTACTAGAGATTTTTCATGTGTGCGTTAAGACACCTTGCTCAAGGGCACCTGCATTTCCTTACTTCACAAAGTCAATGAGGTAAACTAATGAAGGAATACAAGGCACTGACATTACAGTAATGTCACATCAAAATACAATCTCATTAGTGCCTCTCATTATAAATAGAGCGCACGCAATGCAGAGCAGCACCACTATCAGTATAGCTGAAATATCAGTATATGCACCTACGCTGCACCACATTAGTTATCTAGATGATTCTGTATTTTGCCCAAGATGTCCAATTAGGGCTTCAGCCTTTTCCAGTCCATGAAAGTACAGACACAAGTACAAAATACTTATCTATTGTCAATATTGTAATTATCCTGCTTGATTCATTTCCCCTTTATTTTAAATCAAGACAGGTAGAATAGTCTAAAAAAAAAAAAAAAAAACTAAGTGAGGAGGAGGAGTGAGATATAAAGAAATAAAACTTCATCCCAGAAGTAATTGCTTCTGCCACTAGTAGAAACCATTTACAAAACCTTCCCCACAAAAATCCCTTCTTTCCTAGATGCAAAAAAGGAGCAGATCAGATGATATTAACCTTACCAGAAGCAACAGCTTGTTCCTCACATGTAATCACGAGACTGAACAAGTCATTTGTGTTCACAAGACAAGCAAAAGCCCTGAGAAGAGAGTATGCTCAGAGCTGTATATTGCTATTAAACCAGTCCTTCCCCTTGCAGCCAAGTCTCTGACTGTCCAGCATCTCAGAAGAGGTGACTGAGACCAGATGATCTATTCCCAAGGCACAGCCACATGCTGTAAACCCTTCTCAATTATCTTTCTTGTGGGTCAGAGTCAAACAACTTTTCAGTACAACCATTCAGTGAGATAATGACAATAGCTCAATTTCAGAAGTAGTTTCAGTAACACTGCATATGTTCAGCTTAATGACATTCAGCACTAATTAACATCCCTATAAACTGAACAGCAGTGGCACTTCAATAGTATCCTGAGTCTTTGGTTCAAAATTTTGAGCACAGGGATAATAAAACACACTGACTTACAGCCCAGGGCGCCAGTATTTAAGCAGCTATCCTGCTTGAAGCAGCAATGTATTTCAAGAGCTTTTGGCATCTCAGCTAAGTACTAAGGTGATAACAAAGAGAGGCTACAGCAAACAAGATATTTACTGCTATTAACATTTTTAAACCAACAGAACAGTCACTCAGCACTAACACTGGATTCAAAACAAAAAAACACCACCAGCTTCAGAAAGAATTTTTCTACCTGGCAAAACAGCTTTGAACATCTAACACAAAGAAGTTTTTGCACCTCCTTCATCAGCAACAGGAAAATACTGTAATGCAGAAACCAACCACTACTTAGGGGTATTTTGCATTATACTACACATACCATTACTTCATTTTCAAAAGTACTATTAAACATTAAGTTACTTTACTTGCAAACACTTAACACCCACATACTGCTGAAGAGTTTTTATTGAAACCTGTAAAATGCCACTGAAATAGACAGCACTGTTTCACAATTCCTCTTTCCCCATGGAAAAATGTGAACATGAAAAACCACACAAGCCGGTAGAATGTTTACATAATCCTCATGTAACTTCTCTATTACAAGGAATAAAGTTCTAATTTGTAGCTATGTTTCAAAAAAGCATTAGTTTAGTTCCGTTTTCTGACAACACCTGGAAAAATAAACTAAGCATATGGAGAGAAAGCAGGATCCAAACTTAAGAAACTAGTCAGAATTTTAAGCATTAAGCTTCATTTTTTTCGAGTTGTGCTGATTGTTCTCCCACCTCCCTTCAAACATATCGTATCAACTCTTCTCTTACTTTTAAAGCTAGAAAATGAGACATCCCTGGACCCTTCTTTAATAAACTGTAACACTTAGGAAAAGGAGAAAAGAAGGGAGAGGCAGAAACACATTATATGATTCACTTGTCCATATAGCTTTAGCAACAATATTTAAACACACGTCAAAAAATTGCTTTCATCAGTACTGTTCTCTACCAAAAAGCATTAGCCATGCTAACTCTGGATGCTCCTGGATTGCTTTTATCCCCTATAGCATCCCTGATGTTCACAACACTACCTTCCAACGTGTTCCAAACACGTAAGTGATCAAAGCATTAACTGATTTTAAATCTGTCCACTAGCTCTATGTTTTACAATTATTTCAAGTTTGACTCTTCTAATTCTAATTACTTCTTCCTATTACTCGTAACAGAAAGATTAAATGAGGATTTTATCAAATAATTCCTTCAACTACTCCTTTATTTTAGTACTTGTATCAGTTTGTGAGGTCTGTCTATTTAGCCCTAAGTCACTTAAGGCCATGCTTCAAGAACATAAAGACAGCTGTCACCTAAAGTTAGACTGCACCATACTTGGGAATATTTGATGACTACTATCAATTGCTTTGTGAGTTTTTTTAAGCAAAGTGCAGGTTCACAAAAAATAAGGAACAGTTAAGCTCTCTTCCCTCACCCAGCACTTCAGACATTTTTTATCTCTGGGCACTCCATGCTTCTACAAGAGGCAATGTTTACCTTGCCTATAATTATTTTTCATGTAACCAGCTCCACACAGCTGCAATTAAATGAATTAAAACAACTGCTTCCCCCCACCCCTATTTTCAGAACTGATGTATTCTATGTCTCAGTTGAAAAGCAAATTCACAGTATGTGCCCTCTTGCCCTTGGCAGGCATAAAGCTGTTGGCAGTCTGAGGCAATTCATTACACTTAACCTGCACAAACAAAAAGATACATCAACAATGCAAGAATGGAAAACCTCAATTCAGTTGCTCAGCTATGTAAAGTACCAATGTATATACTAAAAAAATATATTTAATGATATCAACAATCAGTAGATAATGACTAAATTCTGTTAAAATAACAATGATGAGCACCCTTTGCAACATTTAATAACTGCTTATTATCACACCTTTGTTTTACAGGAGATGTGCTTTAAATTAACAACAAATTTGAAAGTCTTTACTGCATCAACACTACATATACAAGTGATTAAATCTAGAACACAGAGTACACTATTGCATGTTCACACCCAAACCCAAAACTGTTGTTTGGAGACAGAATAATATGTCCTTGTTCTCAAATGTTATCTAGCATATTAATTAACCTTAAAAAATTCCAAGTTAAAAAAAAAGCACAATAGTACAGGATTAATAAAAAGTCCTGGTGATTTCACTTAAGCACATAAAAAACCCCGTGAAGTTCTACGTATCTTCTGCCTTTACCTCGATAGGGTGGTAATTGTATAATAAGGCAAGAAGTAACTTCAGGCTCTCAAATTATTCCACAGTGCATCACAGCTCAAACAGCAGAGTGGAAGTGTCTGTGGCAGGTAGTTCTCCAGACTACCACAAACACTCACGTCACTGTACAGGCAAGCACTAAAAACCCACAGATCTGAATTTTTTAAAAAGCCTTTTCAATTTGAAACGGATGGTATATTATAAGATGATACTAGCATTTTCCTTTTGTTTATATTAACAGAAGCATCCTAGCAAAGATTCTCCTACCACCTCTGTATGGCAATGCAATAAACAGTACTAGATATGGGAATTCCCAGAGCTATACTGAGTACAAGTCAATGACTACACTGCAAGACAATGCAGAAGTCTGGGAGGGGGAGGGAGGTTAAACAAAATTGAATTGACTTTCTGTCAATAGTTCCCTCTTCAAAGACCGCAAAAGAAGGGAAAGAGTCAAGGAAAAAAAAAAAACCACATCCAAAGAAAGGATAAACTATGTTAACAGCTTTTACAGAAGTATCTCCTTTTCTCCTCACTTCTAAATGTTTTCTTCAGCAAAAGCTATGGGAGAGCATCATGGTTCACTCTTTCTTTCAGCTGCTGTATGATCAATACAGTGCAGACTATTGAACTATTTTATTCTGATTCCTACAACAAGCTGTTAAATACATTTGGAAAGTAGATTATCAGTGCCAGTGTCACGTCATTCATGAAGACATTTATTTTCATGGCATGAAAATGCCATAACTTTCTTCTGCACAATTATGCAGTTTTTCAGCATGGACTGAAAGCATAAAATCCTATTTCAGCCCTTACAATTTGAAAAGAAAAATGCTCCTAGAAATTTCAGCTGCCTCCAGCAGAAGGAGGGAAGGTCCTCCAGGATTTATTTGTTGAGGTCTAGTATTGTCTTCTATTTGACACGTGCAAAAATATTCCAAAAATGGTATCAGACATTTTAGCTTTCATAATTTTTTTTTTAAAAAAAGGATTGGTAATTCAGAAAATGAGGAGAGAAGCCTTGTCCACAAAACCAAAAAGAGATCTTTAAACATTTTAGAGATAAGAACTGCAATGACTTTTATATAGCACTAACACATTTAAGTCTGTAGTCTGAGTTTCACTACCCATTGTCTTCTTTAATTTTTAAACATGCAGACAAAGTTATGTTACACTTCAGAAATGCAAAAAAGAAAAAACTAAAGTCTGATCTTTGCCAGTTTCTTCAGCAAGAACAAATCTGTGCTGTGGCCCTGCCAAAAGGCAAATGTTCAAAATGTGTCTGTTTCTGTTTACATGAGTCTCTTGAGGAAAAATAAATAAGTAAGTAAACACACAACCCAGTGTCCCCTTTGGGTGCCCAGAGATTAAGGAAAGGGGGTTTCCTGTCTCAGGTTTGCAACCTGAGAGCCACCAGCAGTGCTGCTGCTACCCCTGCAAGAGACACAAAACGGGCTCGACACCAAAGGAAAAGTTTCACATTAATTAGAAAAAAAGTTTGCTATAAGGATGGTTTTCCTTTTTTGAAGCTGTTTAAGCTGTACCTACAATAGCACTTCCAAGAGCAGTGCCCTTTGAGAAACCCTCCAGCTATCACCAGCTAGCAACCAGCAGAATTTAAGCCAGGAGTCCAACCTCTGCTGGAGCATGACTGGCTGGCACACTGCTTCCAGGGGCTCATGGCTTTGTCCTGTCAAGCTTTAAAAGTCTCCAATGATGGGCATTCACTAGTCACTCTGGGGTGGTCTGTTAAATGCTTTGTCACCCTCAGAATGATTTCTTTTAATTTCTATTGGTTTTCTGGTGTCCATAAACCAGAACTCTCCTAGATGAAACTAAGCTAAAAATCCCTGCCCAGAAGTTCACCAAATGTGACCCAACCCTTAATGGTCACAGAGGTCCAAGCCAACAAACTACACCTGTGTAGGCAACACCCAATTCAGGAGACCAGACTAAGTAAGGAGTAAAATTAAGGAGTGAAATTGCTCAAATAGAAAAGGTTTTGATCTGGGAGATTTGATGTCTCCACCTTCAGCCAGAGACATGCATCTACTGCGTCAAATTATTAGCTACAGTAAGACCAAGTGACAAAACTATGCATATAAAATAGCAATTTTGAAATCAAATGAAAGTACTCTTTTAAACAAAAAGAAAGGGAAAAAAGACATTTAAAACCAGGTAATAACCTCTCCCATAAACACCAATCAACAAAGATCTGTACCAAATACTTCCAGTGACAGTGTGAATTCATTCTGAGTAAACAACTAAGATTAGTACCTCATAATAAAAGCAATACAAAGATAAAATTGCAATAATTTGAAAAAATTCCAAGAACAATGTAAAAATGTTCTTGGAGCTAAGCTGTGGTGCTTAACAGCAACCTTTAGTCAAATATACAAATGCATATATTAAAAGTGTCTGTAAGTCTTCAGAGAGAGCTGTCTGTAGGACCACCAACAAGAAAACAAGATATGTACCAAAGCTGCTGATGTGAACAACTAGCATACAGAAAGCTCTGCCACCACAGCAATCGTTTTACAGATATTATCTGCCACTCTTAAAAAAAGGTCTGTATTAATCCTATTTCACATCACATCAGCATACAATAAGCCTGTCATTATTTATTCAAAAGTCAAAAGACAATTGATTTCGCTTATGGTGCTGTAAAATGCATCATGAGTGGAGAAACTCTGAGAACAGAGCCATGCTACAAAAGCAGCCCTTAGCACCTCCTTGAACCTCACCATCCACTGCACAGAGAAGGCAGCAAGGCAGGCTACACAGCAAAGGAAGATGCTTGGCAATTTCCCCCATCCAGAAAACTAAGTATTAAAATCCATAAAATAATCCAGCCAAGCACATTAAACATAACTAAGTCTCACAGGCAGATCCAACAGGCAACTTTTGTCCAAGTTATGCTCAACTTCTGACCCATACCTCCTAGCAGCCTGGAAGAAGAACTTGTTCCCCAATGATTTTGGCTATTTGAGATTTTTTAATCCACTATAACATCACAAGTTAGGAAAAACAGGATTGTTTTAGGGTTAACTGAAGAAGCTTTCACTAAATTAAAAGTCCGTGTTAAAGCACAAGTTCAAAGTTAACATCTCACAGCTGCAGTAATAGAGTAACAACCAGTCTCTCTGAGGTTTATGTGAGTATTTTGAGGTACAAATCCTGTGACCTCAAAAGGTAAATAAACAACACAAAATTTAAACACCTCCAAAAGCTATTTGAGCACTGAAGGTAAACCATACAGATTAATGAAGAACAATCCAACTTTAAACCAACTATATGATACATGCCAGTAGCTTCTCTAAGTTTTGAAAACTTATAAAATAAAACTTGTTCTTCAAAAATCATTCCCCTAATCTCTCCAATCCACCTGAAGAAAGCATTCTTCCCATTCTACAGAGCCTAAGACCAAAAGTAAAAGAGTATTAAAACATCAACAAAAAATTCAAAGTGCCTCTCAGGACTAGGCATGAACCTCTAGTGCCAGTTACGACTCCTCCTTCTCTATGATACACTTTCAGAAAAGTTTTCTACACAGCCATGTATTTTTCAGGAACTTGATTTCTCTTGAAAAAGAGATATCCATCCACTAAGCAGGGAACAAGAGCTATGACTAGTGCACTGCAGCATCCAGCAGGAGCTGAAGGAGTAGGAAGACACAGCTTTGCAGGACTCCACTTACAGACTCAGACCCTTGAAAGATCCATGACGAATACTTGGTTAGCAATCATACAATTCAACAGCAACCAAGATTATGAACAGTGTTCTGTCTCTGCATTCAAAAGAAGTGCTCTTTAAACATGCTTCCATAAAGAAAACAAAGACATGTAAATGCTTAGCCTCACTTAACACTTAACATAAAAGACATGCGGCAGACTCTAAATCAAATAACTCACTCAGTAAACTGTGCCACGGAATCCAATATTAAAGAGACTGAGACAATGACATAATTTAGCTTTACATATGCAAAAAACAGACATCTAAAACCATTTTATCTGCTGATTCATATTCAAAAACACAGTTATAGTCTCTGCAACTCCTAACGGGTTTCCCAAAGTTCACAGTGCAAAACTACTATCAAAGCTAACACCAAAACTGCTACAGACTGTGTTAGTCTTGTGCTGCCAGCCGCATAAAAATTTTAAATAAAAAATCATTGTCACACGGTTTACAATCAAGCCTTACGTTCATCCTTGCTGGTAAAGCTGCACCCCTAAAAAACACTGATTGCCTTTCATTAGAGAATATCTCAAGTCTCATAGAGCCATCAAATCCCACTTTATAAACCTCCAGCTTGAGAGTCCTCATTCAAATACTACACTGAACTCTTGTGAAATATAAAGCTTATTTAAAAGCTGCAATTTAGGAGAGATATACTTGAAATCAAGTCACTGCAGTCAAATCTCCCTGGAAACATAAAATACAGAACAACGTAACTTTTTTCACTCACAGAAAGATACTGAACATATGATTAATTTTATATGCCAAATCAACAAAACCCTCACCTAGCAGTTCTTAAAATTATGTATTTACACTGATAAAAAAAATAACTGCACTTACTATTGCTGTACTCCTGTCATAGCTTACTAACATGTCAAAGAAATGGCTTTCAGAATAAATGAATAACAAAAATCTAAAATACAGATAAAGAAGTAAACAGAGCAAAGATATTAATAAAATAAGATAATTAAATCATGTCTTATTGACTTTTTAAATATTTAAATTAAAGAGCTGGGGAGAAATAAAAGGAATTTGCCTGAAGCCAAGAAAGCCAAGGAAACAACAGATCAAAACTGTTTGCCAAACAACTAACACTTAGGGTCAATGTGAATAAATTTCAACCTCGGAACACATCAGCATTAGGGAAACCAACTTGTGTGACTGAAATTTTGATGAAGGCAGAAGTTCTGCTTCTTCACCCCAGTAGGGCATCCCGGATTTCTAACCAGTAGCAGTAAGAACTCAATAGCTTGCAGCAAACCCCTTGCTGAAGGGATTAAACTACTGATATGGAGAAAACTCTTCCTTTTTCTTCTCTACAATAGACAGGCTATAAGACAAAACAGAGGAATAGAAAAGAAACTCAACTGGGCCTCAACCCATTCTCTTACTGGCCTACCTCACATGTTCCCAATGTATTTCTAAAATTATCCTCATGACCTTACTGAAGTTCAAAATAACCAGTTAGAATATTCTATGTTCTTAAGTTTTGTTCTCCTATCTTAGAAATTAAAAATGCCTCCATAGTAGCAAAACTAACAGTTCCGAAATTGACTTTTTAAAGGATATATTTGAGACAGATTTACAAAACTGAGAAGACAGTAAGGGCTACACAAGAACAAAATGCTCCCAAAGTGCCAACAGAATGCTTATAAGCACGATGAAAAAAAAAAAGCACTCCTTGAGAAGCTGCAGAAGGCAGAAGAGGCCACATTTGGACAGTTGTTAAAACAACAGCTATCCAAAAGTTAATCCCAAACCTTAAAATAACATTTCAGCAAAACACGAGAGGGGGAAAAACAAAGCTCTTCAAGCCTAGAACCAATGATGCACAACTGAAATTACAATAATACCTTTTATTACAGAAAAAATAGATCATGAATTGCATGTCCTCATACTAAGTCTTCACTCCTGGCTGCAGTTCCACCCTTTCACAGGTCTGTGTCAGTGCCTGCCTCTACACCTGCTAGCCTTTTTCATCAAGCAAATTTTTGCAGCCCTACAATAGTCAGAGCTGACATCCCATTTTGCTTCTGACTTCAGGATCTAAGAGGTTTTATGAACCACAACAGAGAGCTAAGTATGCCTATCCCAAATACCAATGATGAAACTAAGCATTTTATTAGCATCAGTAAAACCTTCTTAATGCAATGTTGAGCAACTAAGTGCACATCCTTTAATCAACTGGCCATAAATAAACACTTAAAATGGTGAAAAAAATCCTCTTCCCTAGCTTCCTATCACCAAAATAAGACATAGTATACACACAAAACATTCAGTCCAGAAAATTCTCTTTTTAGTTTTACCTAAATAGAACCTATGGGGTTGTTTTTTTGAAACAAAATAAAAATTACTGTGAAGTTCCCACACTGTTTCTACATTCTACTGGTATGGCATCTGATGGCCTACGGCATAAAAGCCTTGAGACTGAAACACAGCTTAAGAGATCTCTACGATTACAATTGACACAAACTTCTACCTTAATACTTTCATGTGTCTCTCCCACCACTTCAGCAGAAGGGGAATGGAGTCTAGCCCAGCAACACATTCCAAATAACTAACAACCAAATTCTCCACCTGGGAGAACACTGATACTTGCTACCCAGTTAGTACTTGCAGCAAAAACTCTTTTCCCTTTTACAAAACTGGTTCATGCCTTAAAGGAAACAAGTGCTTAATTCCCATAGTTAGAAAAATAAATAAAAACGATCAATCAAAATCCCATCATGAAAGGGCTGCTTTCTAAAGAAAACACCAATCTTGGTTGACCCGTACAGATCTGGAACCTAATGAAATCCGACACCTTTACTCTGAAGACAAATTTGCATTGTATTATCAACTAGGGCTCCGTGCTCACAGATGCACTTCATTCAGCATGCAGTAACGGATTCATTAAAGCAGCATCACTCAAATTTTTTAAAGCGATTTTGCAGGTAAAATTTTTAAAACACGATTTGGTAAGCAACATTACCCAAAAAAATGTCTCTGTTTTATTCTACGGGTTAAAATGTGCCTCCTCAAACTAAAACATACAGATGTTGTGGCCAAGGTTATACAAGGAGATCTTCATTAAGTTGAGCAATTCCCATTTTGTGTCGCTGCTTTACCAGACATGAATGAGTGCATTCCTCATTACATGAGCTGAAGCTGCATCACAGCTCTTCAGTACAAACAATACGGTTATTTTTAAATATAGAATGAGAACGTTACCATCAGGACTTCATGCCATATAAAAGAGGGAAAGAGCAAACAAACTCGGCTTAGGAAGATAATCATTCGCCTTTTCATCTACCTTTCCTTGCTTCTCCACCTCCTCCTTCCCCTTTTCAGTTTAAGGCATTCCCTGTTTTCCCACTTTTCCAGGCTCCCAGTAAAGAAATCAACCATCCGCAAACATTTTGTTCCTCCACCCCGCCTCCCCGTGAGCAGAGCATTCAGAACATCCCCACCAGCACTGCCCCCAAATCACCCAATTGTTATCATTACTGCGGTCTCAGCACCGGCTCGGAACAAAACCGGTCCCACTACACCCTCGCTGGCTATAAAAAGTAAAGAAGAAAAAAAATAAATAAATAAAAGGGGTTTAAGTGCAACTTACGGGGGCGAACAAGAGACAAGTTATCTAGCGAGCCGTGGGGGCGAGCGGCGTGTGCCGC
>VZRH01006604.1:3820232-3884392 GCA_013397555.1 Urocynchramus pylzowi
CCCGCCGCCGCTCTCGCGAGAGGGGCCGCCCGCAGCCCGCCCGCGCTCCGGCGGCGTTCCCATGGCAACAGCCAAGCGCCCGGCCCAGCGGGCGGCTCAGGCCCGCGCCGAGCTCCCTGCGTTTTGATTGACTTCTTACCATTTTGATATTTACATCACTTTCCAGCCTCCTGGAGACCTGTAGGGAGAAGGTCACTGTAGTTGCTAACATGAAGTCAAAATCTACCGGTACCGTACGGATAGTATATCACGAGCTCTTTTGCTGCCAGTCAAATTAAAATGGATTCTCCCTTAGATATCCATCACAGCTAACAAATTAAAGATGTGGGAAGTGACATCTGAAAAATAGCACACGTAAACATCAGCCCTTGTTCTGCAGGAACGCTGCTCTGTTTTCAAATAGCAAGAATTTTGAAAATAAGCTGCCGGTAACACATTCTGGATACTCTGCTAGTGATTGTTACCGTCCTTGGCTTGGCAGAACGTTAACAATCTCAGTTAAACCACTTTAAGTGAAGCTTTCCCTGAAATTAGGACAC
The DNA here is from genome assembly GCA_013397555.1 of Urocynchramus pylzowi. NCBI lineage: Eukaryota > Metazoa > Chordata > Aves > Passeriformes > Fringillidae > Urocynchramus > Urocynchramus pylzowi. Next base: position 3,820,772 of record VZRH01006604.1, read on the forward strand.
TGTGATTTGGACTGGCAACGTTCCAGCAGTGTGCAGCACGGTGATAGCTAGAGCAACCGAGCCGAGCCGTGGTGAGCAGCTGCTCTGCCGCAGAGATGCTCACTTCACACCCCATTCACTTTCCAGGAACGTCCAGACAGCACAGACCAACAAAACTTACATACGGATCCATGTGGCTTGATACCTTCTGAAGGTGTTCCTAACAGATCTTCAGGACTGATGTCTAAATGTCATGGTGTTTGGTGCTGTAAAAATATCTGGATTTCCAGAGAGCAATCACTCTTTTACAGGTTCCCAACTTCAAGTCGTGACTCCTGCAGGTGTTATGGGGTCAGAAAAAACAATCCTGATCTCGTTTTTCTGAGAAGAAGAAACATTATGAATGGATGAAGAACAGATCCCAGTGCTGCTCTGGCATGGAAAAAAAAAAGTAGAATTGACAAGCTAGAAAAAAAAATACAGGAACATTTTCAGTATTTAAATATATTTATGTCACCCACCTGAAGTGATTTTTTGCTTTTAAAAAAATGTGGGGTTTTTTGGTTTTCACTTAAATGAAAACTTTTTTATTGGCAGCTGGAGCCCCAGTCCTATAAAGGAAAGTGTAAAGAGGCTTACAGGCCTCAGGTTCATACACACGACAGTGCTGGATGTGACTGCAGCATTAGGAACTGTGGTGTGCAGTTACTGAATTTGCCTTCATCAGAGGAATTTAGATAGTGAGGCTCTGGCTTGCAAGTTCTTTAATGAGGTTAATGAGGCTAGCACATTCTCAAATGGTTTGTATGATCTTCCTTCACACCCTGCTGCTGCGTCAGATCTCCAGATGACGAAGACGTTCAGAAGGGGCGCACAGGGAGGGAGAGGCTCTGACACCCAGCACCAGCCCAGCCTGTGTGCTATCTGCACACACCCTTGCCTGCAGTCCAGCCAGGAGCTGGCTCCTGCTCCTGGGCCCCTGCAGTTTCTCCCTGAACCCCAGGCCGGAGAGGTTGACATCTGGTTCTTCACCCCCCGGTATGAGGGCTGCTGGTGTGAGATGCTGTTTTTACCACATTCTCCCTCTTGCATGACTCTCCCCATCCAGAGCTGTGATTAGGAGGCAGCAGCACTCTAGAGCATAATGTGTTCTCTCAGGTGTCAGAATATTCAGAACTCATTTATTTTCTTTTTGTGGAAGTACAAACTTCTTGGTGTCTTTATAATAAGCAGTTATTAATTAGGCTTGAGGCGGGGAGAGGAGAATTTAGAGTTTACCCCTGGCCTATGTAAGAAAGTCATCAGAAGAGCTGATCTAAAAAAAGTGGGGTTATAAGGGGGTTTAACTCCAAAATAATTATCTTGACTCAATAATGCACACCTAATTCCAGAATTAAAGAACTCTCTTCTCTTTTATAGAGCAGTCACACACCAGTCTCTGCTTGACTAGCTGTTACAGAATGAAGGATGCACAGTTGGTTTCCCTGTGTAGACACAAGCCTCAAAAACTCCAATGATTTTTGAATGCAAATCCTTCTTCTGCCACTAACTTGCTGTGTTACCATAGGCAAGTCACTTAATTTCTGGTTTAGTATTGTCCTTTAAACAAAAAGGGAAAATGATACCTTTATTTACCTCAGAAGAGCAAGGTCAGTGTAAATTAATTAATATTTATGTTGTTCTCTGAAGATTTGGCTTTATGAAAGGGGAAATAGTAGGACTGTTTCTGAGTAGAGCTGGCTGGAGCTGTTGGAAGCACAGGGAAAATCTGACTAAGAACCTGAACCACCCTGAAACTGAGTGCGTAATTTATTCATTGATGAACAATGAACATGTGAAAGTTTGTATCCAGCACAGCCTTCCAAGAAGCATTACAATTTGGATATACAGCTCCCCAGAAAAATAGATTAAGCAATTCACATTGAGATGATCTGATAGAGCCCAAGATCGGTGCATTCCAGGATATTCATGCTCTCAGGAAGTCTCTGTGGGGAAGGCTTTAGGTTCTTGGAGTGTTTTCTAGCATTATTGCCCTGGGGATTAGAGGACTGTCTTTCATATGGATCATTTCAGTGATCCAGTTTATAGCACATACACACTTATACTGCCATAAGGAAAGGCCACTTTTGCTTTGGGGCAATGGGGACAAGGACAAAAGGCAACTTCTTTAGCCAGCATTGGCAGGAAAGGCAGCATCTTGTGAATTATAACTTCTGTGGTTTTTTCTGATTTTTTTCACTCACCAACAGGCCTTTTCTGACATCAAATAGATATAAACACTCCCTGATTTCACCAGTTATAATTCTAGGCAACTCGTACAGTCATTTGAACTCTCTAAGGGACTTCAGAGGCATTTTAAAGCAATGCTCTCTGCAGCTTAGAAGAATTCATCCTGAAGTAAATCTGCTCCATTTAATTGGCACGGGTAATTACCAATAGGGCATAAAAGTATTTGAAATCATTAAAACTCAATGTGAGAAATACACATTACCTAGAAGTGGGAAAAATGTAATTTTTTATAAATGCAGGGACATGTTTCACACTTTGATAAATTTAACATTTTAGAAATATTGAAGGATTTCCCTCAAAAAGAATTTGAAAATAAAGCATGCAGGAGCATTTGCAACAAAGCAGCACATGGAACAAAGTGTGCAGGTGAGCCTGAAGGCTGGTGCAAAGGAATTGTCAAGTAGGAAGTACAAAATGAAATGATCAGTGTCAAGTCTGACAGGCCAGAATTGTGACCTCTCAGCTGTGGGCTCACAGAGGCACCCAACCACATTGCTGCTTCCTCCTGCCAAGCCTGTCTGTCCTGCTTTGCAGTCAGCAGCCTCTTTCTCACAATTTGCTAGGATCTGCGTTATTCTTATGCATTTCTATGGTCTGCCAAACCACTGGAATAGAGAAAAAAGCCCACAAACTGTACTAATGGGAGCCACTTAGGACCTAGACAGCTGTAAATTCCTCAGAAAAGAATTACAAAACACACATTCAGAGCATGTCTCAAGTCTACATTTACAGAGGCATGACATAGCCATTAACTTTATGAATCAAGAAGGCTTTTCAATAATAAAGGCACAGTTAATAATCTTGGCTGAAAGGTTTTTTGTAAAAAAAACCCCTGCATTTTATTCGGATGCACATCAGAATACTTAAAAATATTACCTTTTGGTTTTAATTTAGTACCTGGAGCAACAACAATGTACAGTAATTCAGCATACTGTGTCAAGTAGTCATAGTACTACAGGCTTAGGAGAAAGTGCAAGAAAAGAAAAGGAAAATTAGAAACTTTCCTTGCCTGACAAGAAGATAAAACAAAAGGGATGTTTCTGGAGAGAGGGTTCTTTGTTTCAAATTTGCAAGTGATGTGATACAATGTCAGCCATTAAATCATACCATTCATGTATTTTAAAACAATATAAGCAGAATTTCACTGCTTTATTTAATAAAAAAACTCCCTTCCCGTGCATTAAAGGATTAGGGATGAAAATTCAAATGCTCAAAAGTAATAAATCCCAAATACCGTCTGCATATACCTTTATTTCAAATTTCTTTGGCATAGCCACTCTACAATATGAATTGCAATTACATGATTGTATAACTTTCTCCCCAGTTTCTCTGAAGCCTGGAAAATCAGAGCGCAGCTCCACGCCTTCCTTTCTGCAAACTGTTGTTCCCTAGCCCTGAAGACAGGTGGATGTGCTGCCAACTAGGTTGATCTGGAGTGTTCATCAGAACAGAGTGTTTCACAAACAGCAACAAATGCATTTTTCCCGTAAGGTGATATTGTTGTCCCCATTTCATAGATCAAATAGCTACCACCTGGCTTTCCAATGTGGTTAGGAAGGGATAGCTCTTCTTTTCCAGAAGTACATCTCCCCAGGAATTCACTAGTAATTGTGAATACTGCAACAAATCAAGCCCCAGGCTCCCTGGAGTAAGGCTTAAGCAACACAAGATGGCATACACAGGCACTGCTAATGGAAGTAGATCTGTCTGCTCCACACTCTGCTCCTTCTTCCTCTTGGTTGCCTGTTCCTGCCCCTGTGCTGCCCCAACCTTTGTGCTGCACAGATGTTCATGTGACTCTACAGCAAACTAACTCAGAGACCTGCTCCAGCTAGAAACTAACCCAGCAGGAAAAATATCCACTAGCGTTCAAAGAGATCAGTTTCCTGATCCAGTTTAAACTGTGGCCTCATAAATGTTTGATACAAGATAGGACAAAATACAGGAACAGAAACAAACAGCCAAGAGGGCAGGTAGGCAGGATTCCTTCACTCAGTAGCAGCGGCAGCTTGCTCTGGAGAGAAGCAATTTTTGAACCTCAGAATTAGGGGCACAAACACATCAGTTTTGTTCAAGGATGAGAGTTGAAAGGAGAAAGCCCAACTGCAAGAGAGTGTGGTAGTGGTGGAAAGGACACAATTTCAGTTCAGCTGCCCTTTTACCTCGAGACTACTGAACTCTCTATTTTGACTGCCTGTTTCCCTTCCTTTCCCTTTCCCTTCCCTTTCCCTGTTTTCCTTTGAGTCTTCCTTCTCTGTGGGAGTGTTCTTCACTGACGGGGCTCAAACACTGAGTTAAAATGTAATATTTAAACTGGCATCTCTTTATAGATTTTCTGAGCACTTTGTAGAGAAGGAGGTCCATTTTATTCTGCAAATGAGTGTAATATTTAAGACAAGTGAGCTGGAAGGAGAAAATGTGGTTTGATTCTTGCTCCAGGGGTTGTTTCTATGTTTTTTGAAGAACATATTCTGGATGATGTTCATGTAAAGTCCAAAGTGTCTCAGTACTGACTTTTATGCTCTGGCACCAGAAATCCTTCCTTTCCCTTCTGGGAAATGGCAAAATTTCAGCAGTAGCCATGGAGAACATTCCCACCAAGAACAGCTCACTGTAGCATCCTTATAGCATGTTCCAAGGAAGAGGAAATGTAGCTGGAGATTTGATATGGACCAGAGAGAAATATAATCCAAGTGCACTGTATTCAAGGAAAGTTTAGTCCAGGCAGAAAAGAGCAGCACTCCTTCTGTTGGCAACATCTCAAAATGAATGAATGCCTTCTCGTTTCTACTTGTAACAAGCATTTCTGTAGCAAAGGGTTCTGGGCTGTTCATACTAAGGAATGGAGGTATCTCCCAGTCTTATCTTTGATGTTAACAGTATAGTCATTTAAAAGGGGAGGAAAACAAAACCCAGTATTCTTAGAAATTTCTAGAAAGCTTGAACAGCATTCTTAAACAAACTTGAATGATTCATTCTGAAGAAAAATAAGATTAAAAAGCCCTCAGATACATTTAATTTTTGTGTTTCCATAATTCCAGGTGACTATTTTTTAAGGTATTTTCTACACAATTAGTCTGAAATATGGTTTTTTAGCTCTCAGTTTTCTGAGCAAAATATAGAATGACACAGTTATTAACCTTTGGGAAACCTCTCCTACACACAACAGAATTAAATTCTACAGAAAACTGAATAGCATTGGGAGAAATTCCAAATGACTTACCACTCATTTGTTTGATGGATAGTTGGGCTAGCTATTGCTTTTTACAGAGCTGCCAATCACTGACAGTGCTGGGCTGTATTCCGAGAACTCTCTTAGAATCACAAATTGCAGTCACAGGCTTCCATGGCTTAAATTACTATGGAAGAAACAGTTACATTGCATGAAAAGAGATGATACTGTTACCACAAGAGGATTAATATTGTGGTATCAGCAGCTTCCACTTTTCAGCAGAGTAAGTTGCTTCTTCTAAAATGACATTCAAAAAGATATTATTTGATTGGAAGACTGTTCTGTCTGAGGACTTCAGTACTAATGTTGAAACTCCAACTGAGATCACCATATTAGATAGAGAGGGGAAATTGTTGTATCAGTTTGTTTATTCTGCATTTGGCAACTCTCTAAATACTCAGTTTCATTCTTTCCATAGCAAAGGGTGTTAGTCACTCTGTTGTTTGTCTGAGGATTTCATATAGCAGGAAGAAGAGAGGAGAGAAAACACTCTGTTATTTTTGAAGTCCAAAAACTGACAAAAAGATTCTGGAGCATGGCTAAAGCATGAAATTTTTTTCCATGCTATTTTGAAAGAGCTGAGCCACCTATAGTTACTATACCTACTATAAAAGTATATTTATACTCACAGAGTACATCAATTCAATGAAGCAAGTTATGCTGAGTAGCTGCACTTCTGTTTTGGTTATTCAGTTCCTCAAGGCTCATCCTAGATCTCTATGGGTCAAGAGTTTTTTTTTGTAGATCTCAGACTTGAATTCTACCATTTCTGCTGGGAATAGTCCTCCTTATCTTGTGTCCACTCTGTTCAGAAGAAAGATTTGGGTGTGAGGGAGAGGTGTAGAAATCAGAATTTTCTCTCCTCTGGTATCCATTCAATAGGGTTTCCATGGAGAGTGGGATTGCTCCAGACACCACCCTTTTATGTGTAGGTTCTAATTGTCCTTTCTGCTTCCACAGGGTCTGAAAACCTTGATATGGGACTCAGGAGGCTACTTAGAAGCAACTGATAAATTAAGATCTCATAAGACCACTTAGTGCCATCCAAACCTGAGTGTTCACCTTCCTCTTCTGATCAGGTTTCAGCTGCTTTGAAGTCATCTTCCAGATATTTTGCCAAAAAAGCCTGCAATGAAACAGGAGGATGTTAGAAATGCAACTGCCATTCAACTTACAACTGCAACTGGAATTCAGCTTAAGAACAAGTAGGAAACTGAAGTGGTCTTTAAAGGATGACTGCAGGGATCTGTAAAGGAAAAGTGCCAGGTATACAGACAATTATATTTTCATTTTATTTTTGCAGCATATATTTCATTTTAAATACATGAAAGAAGTCTTGTCTTGTGCCATAGAATTTCTTTACCATGACTGTTCAACATGTCATAAAAGTTACAAATACGGGTTGCAAGCTTTTTATTAACTAGTTATGTTGTAATGGTAATTATATCAACTTATACCTATAGACAGTATATTTGCAGAAACTCAGGAGTTATTTAAGGTAGATCAGTGAGGATGTGAGTATGATGCATTACTTTTCAGTAATATGAGTGCACCAACAGAGATTTATTTTTGCTGCTAAGGTAGAAAATAGAAGGGTCTGGCCTAGCCCAGAGTTACTCTGCTAAATCATTAAAGCTTTGAATGTATCCTGTGGCCTGAAAACAATATGCTGTGGGAAGATTCTCTTGCCACTTGATAAACATTTTCTTCTCAAGGGTCAAATATGCAGTCTTGCATATACGTCCTTCATCAACTTTGCATATACGTCCTTCATCAACAGCAGTTTCACAAGCAGAATCAATAAGAAATTTTTTTATTGTATATTGCGGTTTCAAAGCACAGAAATCTGGTTTCTTGATACAAATGTTCACTCATTGCTTAATGGTTTTTAAATTAGCTTATATAATCACACAAAAATTATTTACAGGAACAAGCCCAAGTGTATTTGCATAAACTTTAGATAGATGTGGCTACAGACATTCTTGAACATGAATGCCAGGCTGGATTTTGAAGTACTGTCAATGTTTTAAGACTATCAAATCCCAGTGATATTAGAATCACCAGGAAAAAAAAAAATACAGTAGCTTGTAAAATGGGACCTTGGGCAATTAATGGAGGGAGCTAAGAAAAAAGTGACCTGGAGACCCTGTTTTAAGAAAAAAAATTTCTGCAGTTTTCAAGGAACTAATGAATTATGTCTCAGAATGCCAGCCAAAGCCAAAATGTGCATTTCATTCTAGTGAAAGCAGGGAAGAAATGTATTTCAGTCTTAATCTGATAATCCATTATCAGAACTGAAAAACAACAGATTTTAAGAGTCAAACATTTTTTAAACTGAATAAAAGTTTATCTTCAATTTTTATTCAAGAAAAGACAAAAGCCCTACATAATACTGTACAAAACCTATTCAGAAATGATTGGGACTATTTTACATGTATCTGTATGTTTCCCTCAATTAAAATTTGGAAGTTCATGCCATTATTATCAGTTCTGATCTAGAGCAGCTGATATGCTTGTACTGCAGGCTGTTGTCAAAACTGTAGAATTCTCTGTCCCACTTTCTGGTGAATAAATCCTTATGTTTTTTTCCTCAGTTTTCTAAAAGTCTTCCTGCGATTAAAATCTAAGTCAGTCTGTCTGTCTTAATGAGGCATAATCCTAGTGACATCATTGCACACACACACACACACACACACACACACAGAGTCTCCAGACTTACTTTACATTTCTCATCACTTTGGATGGCCTGAAAACCTAATATTTTCAGAACTGAAAGGTATTTTGAGTTTCAACAAACTTCTTCTTTTACAAATTTCAAGCTTTTGTACTAAAAAACCCCTAGGAGTTCACATGCCATTTAGCAGAATAATATATGTTCTTTCAGTTCAGTGTCCCCTAAGTCACCTAATGACACAGATGGGTCTGCTGATCTATTTATGAGGCACATGGATTGCAGGACTTCCTGTCTTGACAGGGTCTTTGCAAGTTTTATGATTTCTGCCTTCCCCCCCACAATTTCAGTTTTGTGTGTTTTATTTCCATACTAAGAATACACACAGAGCTTCCATTCTTGCCCTGCTAGGCAGATATTGCTGTTAAATTTGCAGCGATTGTTTTCTATGATATTGTCTGGTGAAGTTAATTTCTTGTCTCTGGAAAAAACCCCAAAACATAACCTAGCTGAATTACAGTAACTATGACTCATTAATCTGAGACATCTGTTGATAACCCCTGAAGTCACTCTATTTCAACACTGAAACAATTCATAACCCTCTCACGAAACAAACGGGAAACATTAATGGATTAGTAACTTTTATGTTCTGCCCTCCTGTGATCTCTAGGCTCAATAGAAATGTAAGTGTACTGTAAAAATAGGCAAGCATTAGTTGTCTAGACATCCTAGATGTGGCCATCCTCTCTGGTAGTTGCCCTGGGGTAGTCATTAGAAAATCTATATACAAGCAGACTCAAGTTCTTTGTATGTGGTGCTGTTGGCAATACTTTCCAAACTGAATGCAATAGGTGTAAATGCAGCAGTGCATTTTTCCTATTAGCTGGTATTTTTCCTAAATAGCTGGTATTTTTTGCCTAAATACTTAAATAAATGGCCCTTACTGAGATTGGACTTTCAGAATGATAAGATACGAGTTTTCTGTACAAATACTTTTTGTCACTTCTTGTAATTTGCTTTCCACTCTTTATTTTATGTCTATATGAACTCTTAATTACAATTTATTGACAACTAGCATAAAAATGAATTCTTTTTCTACTATGTCACTACTCGAAAGTGTGCTTATATTAGCAATTTTAAGCCTTGATGAAACAAGTACAACAATTATGTAAGGAACCAATAACACTACACAATTTTGCAAGCAACCAAATAGTTTATGATTGCACAGGATTATTATAACTGAAATTGTACAGGCAATAATTTTGCAGGTTTTTCCTGCTGTAAATCCTTCAGCATTTTTTTTGTTATCTTTATTGCTTCTAAAAAATGGGGAGACAACTGAAATCCATCACCAAGATAAAACTTGAGTGATGGGAGGTTTTGAGATTTATGCTGGTTTAATAGAAATCAGATTCCTCCTCTAACATCAGAGAAACACATTTGGTTAAAAGTAAGATATGATGGAAAATTCTTTTTTGTCTGTTTTTTGATAAGTCCCTAATGCCCTTCTAAAATGTAAACATGCAATTAATGCAAGCACATAGAGTAAAATATTCCTGATGTTATCTTCCTGATGAGAGCTTATGCCCTGTGCAGCTGTGTTGTGTGTGGATATTAAACTTCCCATAACACATCTGACTGTCTTCAGTATTTTCACTAATGTCTTTGGCTCAAATTTCCTCTGTTACGTTGCCTAATATTAGTTCCATATCGAGGTATCCCCTTCATTTTGCAAGTGGCTATATTGATCTAGGCCCTTTTTGTGTCAATATGCACACACTGTCACAGCTTAATGCACATCACAGCTCAGATCAGTGAGAGTCACTACTTATCTGAGCCCTGGCAGGAACAGCATCAGGTTTGTACAGTGCTTTATGGGTTTTGGCACACCTTTACTATTTATAGAGTAATTTCTTATTGGCAAATTTCTAGGTGACATGGTAAAGCTGTGTGACACAAGTAACCTTGCTGATGAACCTACCCAGAAATCAATCTTGACACCTTCAAAGTATTTCATGTAATGAAATGCATGCAACCCTTTATAGTTTAGTGTTTGCCAGTCATTCCAAAATCAAAGTCTAGGACCAGGCAAGAACAAGACACTCTCCCATCTGCCATTCTTTATGACTATCATTATTTTTTATGGCTGGTGGTTTGAAAAATCATATTTTAAAAAATCATATATTGTCATTAACTATACTTTTATGGATTGACCTCGTGGTCTGCAGATAGCATTCTGCACAGCTACCTCAAAATTCAGTTTTGGTTATTTGATTTTAGGAATGCTACCAGAAGAGCAACTACTCTGTAGATATCTCTGTTGGATGATCAAGTATGGATTCTCATGACAGGATGTTCCCTCCCATCTCTCCCCAGAGAACAGTGATAGAAGTAAGTGAAGGAGCAACAATTCATATAATCCTCTAAGTGCAGACCAACAGAAAGCAAGCTAAAAAAGTTTACAAACAAGGCAAACTGAGAAATGCATACTAAACCAAGTAATGCTTACTCTAAGTGATCTTCAGATGTCTAAGAACATTACTGATAGGAATCAGCCTCCTTTCCAACAGAAACTGCTGCAACTATTGCCATCACAGCATCCTTTTTTGCTAGTTGGCCTGGTTGATTGTTTAATCTCCTCTACAGATCCTCTCAATGCTGCTTTAGCAATCAGCTAGCTGCAGGCACTTACCGTGAAGGGCCATGTTAAATCACTTGTCTTCCCTGATGAGCCTGGCTTCCCACCACTCTGAAACTCTGTCTCCTCAACATCCTGCCTTTTTTTTTTTTNACCCGAAGTACTGCTGGTGTGTCACTAGATGAGCCACTATTTGCTCATTTTGTTAAATGTTATTTCTGTTATCATACTCCTAAAAAACACAGCTATAGCCAAGAGGACCTCACACTTGGACCAGGGGGCCTATGGCACGTGGGACCAAAGGCATATTTAAAGAAAAATGCCTTTGTGTCTCTGATGGCCTGAAAAGTGGGAGTAAGTGACATACTGAGAGTGCCATAAAAGGGGCAGTTCAGTGTTTACAAGCGGTCATGTGCATAATGTGCAGCTGATATCATGGCTTAAATCAATATGGGAAAGCAAGAAAGGGAGTGGTGAGATTTGAGAATTGTGTAAGACCTAATAGGACATAAAACACCTTTGAAGGAAGAGCAAGTCTAGTAGGTGATTAGTTATCACAAAATGTTTAGTGGTTGTCACAATAAATGGGGTAAACATGTGAATATCAAAGTAGTAAACCTGAATAAACAGGGAATTGGAACTGTATTTTACAACCTAGTAATAGTAAAATTTACTCAGTGGTTATTCATTTGGCATCTTTGGCATCTACTACACCACAAGCAAAATATGTTTTGGTGATATCAAGTTGGATTCAGATAAATCCTGTTCATCCTAAAGAAAGCCTCTTGTGGGCCTTACAGTCCTGAAGAGTGGTGTTATTGGCCACAAGGGATTGTTATAAACTACTGGAACAGGCCCCTGTGTAATGTATTAGCAGAGGCTTTAAATATATCACAACAGGTTCTCTAGAGCAGACAGCATTTCATTCCCTCTGCTGTTTAATTGTCACAACTACTGCAACTGAAAATCCCTCATTAGATATATATGTGGGCCATCTTTAAAATTTTTTGCTGTGTCGTGTATTTCATCAACAAATAACGTACATAAGTACCTCTTTACAATGCGCTACATATAACAAACTTCAGCCACAAGTGTGAAGTGGTGCAGCTGTCAGCTAGCTGAGAGCCCACCATCACATGAAGATAAAAAAGCAGCATCTGAGCTCCACGCTCTTCTACAAAGATCTGCTTACCTCTTTGCCACCACCTCCACACCTGGTCTTGCTGTTGGCTACTTTATAATTTACTCTATTTCAGCACATTACATGAACCACAGCAGAAATAGGAAACTGGAGCTCTTTGTCCAAACCCAGTCTTGCTCTCATTGCAGCATACAGGAAGGAGGCAGCAATGAATATTGCCAGTCATTCGGTTTATTCCACAACCCATTTGAAATGCACTCCTGCATCAGTACTATCAAGGGAATTACTACTGCAAAATCAGCTTCCACCAATCCTTTCTGAATACCTGCTCGATTCCCTTGAAAGCTCTGGAGCTCAGTTCTACCCATCTTGCCACTGAGTGTTTCTTTTACAGCAGACAAGCAGCCCCATTGATTTTGGTAGGACATCTGGGATCAAACCCTCCCCAGTTTAAATAAAAACAGCAGACGCTGTCTTTAAACATCTGCTGGCTGCTGGAATGGTTCTCTGATTACAAGCAAGCAATGCCAATGAATGTAAAATTACTTATCAGGAAAAAAAAAAAGGCAAATATTTGAAGAGAGTTAGACTAGGGTTGGGGGAAGGCATTTTGGAGAGATCACAAAGACAACATTGTCAAAAATTGATTTGCCTTATTCAAAGCACTAAGATATGTGATTGTGAGAAATTGCAAGATTTCAATTCCCCTATTCAGCTTAGAGTTTCTTTAGATTCTAATTACCACAGCTTAGAAGAAAAGAAAGCAATTAACAGAGAAAAAGTGACCTTTTATGGAATCTTGGCACTTTAATCCAGTAAGGTTTAAAAGTGTTATTTTAAGAGTTTATTATGTAAAACAATATTATTAGCATTTTATATTAAATAATTAGAACAAAGTTCCCTTAACTGTGTCAATGGATGCTACTGCCTCTGGCTGCAGGGTCACTTGTGATCTTTGAAAAGTGTGTGCTTTCAGTTGGAGAGAAGAAATATTACATTATTATTACAAGACGGCAACATGTCCTTGGACTTTGTGCTGAAGGTTTTGAAATGCATGATCTAATCGTGTCACTTCATCCACATGCTGGGGATATGGAACCCCTCACAAAGCTCCACCACTGCCAGCTTACCTGAAGCAGTTTGGAGGTAACCCAGCAATGCTGCTGGCTGGGGCTGCCTGTTCCGTGCTGTAGCTGGCTCCTGTGCCCCCGTGGGCTGTTCTGTGTGTCTCAGGGAAGTGGAAATTGCAATGATGGATCACTCAGCTGATTACTTCCCATACAATGTAAGGAGGCCTTACAAAAGGCAACATGGAAACCCAACTGATCAGGCTAACAGCAGGGCAAATGCTTTTCCCACAGAACAACCAAGAAAAAGAACAAAGGAGTACTAGAGTCATTAGAATCATTTAGGTTTGAAAAGACATTGCAGGTTATGAAGCCCAGCCATTAACCTAGCACTGCCAAGTCACCACTAAACTATGTCCCTAAATGCCACATCTCTATGTCTTTCAAAAATCTCTAGGCAAAGAGAAGCTCATTCCCAGCTGTAGAGATGGCTTCGTGTCTACTTCTTCAGCACCTGCTGGGAGGGGCAGGATAATGGGGACTGTCACAAGAATCACCTGAGAGTTCTTCACTATATTCTGAGGATGCTATCAGTGGTCTTGTATCATTGCAGGTGACCCTGTGGCACAGAGTAACATGCTCTGACTCCATGATTCAGAATGCTGAGCAATTGCTTTATTAAGGTATACTATATTACACTAATACTATATTTTAACTATACTAAAGAGATACTAAAAAGATACTATCCTATACCAAAGAAAAACCCATGACTGTCTCCAGACAGTCACCACACAGCTTTGAGTGATTGGCTAATCACTCAAAACAACTTTCACCCATGTCCAATTAACAAATCACTTCAGGTAAACAATTTCCATAACACATTCCACATGGGCAAAACAACAGGAGCAGCAAGTAGAGATAAGAATTGTTTTCTCTTCTCTGAGCTTTCTCACTGGGTTTCCCAGGAGAAATCCTTGGGAATTTGTGCCTGCTGCTCTCTGTGAAGAGAGCTGCAGCCACAGTCTTGCAGATGGTTTCTCCTGCCTGAGTCCCTAAAGGATGGGAATGGGAGGAGGAATCTGACATGTAGCCTTGCAGCTTTTTCTCTGCAGCCCAGCACTTCTTTGCCACATTGAGGTGGTTTTCAACCATAACTCACAGACAGTTCAAAGGCTCCTTCAGCACAGCCAAGTTTCTGTGCCCAACAAATGGCTGTTGGGACCTTGGCCTGCCACTGTCACAGAATGAAGAGCTCATGGCAGAACAGATTCCAAAAGGTGTTAGAGCACAGCTTGCTCCCTCACATACAGAGGAACTGACTCGTCAACAAGACTTGCAGAGATATGTTAACCTCTGGACAGAAGGCAGTTTTATTGCCATTTGACAGGAGACTTTTCCCCCATTGTGTGTTACATGGCTGGATTACTGCTTCTGTTGCTGCATTGGCAAAGTTTGGTATCTTGTCCAATTAAGAAGGGCAGACTGTTCTGGAGACTTCACCTCTAAACCCCTGAACACTTCAAACACCAGCCTTATACCCATATCAGCACAGTGACATGGACTTCTTAGATGCATTTGAAATTCATATCCAGATTCTATGGCTTGAACTCATCCTAAGTTATAATGTATAACTTAATGGACTAACATGTACTGCTCTCTCTTTCCTTTGATAAAAAAATTTTTTAAAAGTTAAAGAATGCCAGATTGAATCAGGCACGAGCTTCCCATGGGATAAAATCATCAGCATTCTGCCAGCGCTGTGAAGGAAAATGCATCAGTTACCATTGCAATGATTTAATCTTGCAACATTGGAAAAAGGATCAGCAGCATGGATGCCACAGTAATATTAACAGGAAACCCAAAACTTAGAAATACAAGACTTTTGGTTAAATAAAGATGAATTTAATTTTTCCTTTCTGTACCATCTTGGTGATTTCTTTTTGACAAGGGAGTTTTGTCTTTTTTGGATAATAGGAGTTGATGAGGTGTAAGAAGTTAAAAGGAAAATCTCACTTTCCATTCATTTAGCAAAGCCCTGCATTAGCTGAGAAATCAGCCTGTTACCTCTGCTTCTCTATCATCCATTTGCAGAAGTTTGTTACTTAATTCCCATTCGTATGGCTTCTGTGGAGAATAACAGGCTGATGACATTTCGGTTAATCATAATCTTCCCTGTCTGTGACAACCTGCCAGTAGCCTTTTTGAAAATAAGCTTGCAGAACAAAATTTTTTAAAAGAAGGATTTTTCTTACCCTCATGGAGAAGAGAAAACTGACAAAATAAATACATGAGAACATTTCACAAATGAAAAAAAAAAATTATTCTGGGTTTATTACCATTTCTCTCTGAACACTTTATATGCTATTTCATTGCCCAGGAAATTGTTATTGACATAACTCTACTTGTTTTCCTTTATGCCCTTTAGGGATATACAGGACTTCTATATATAGCACCCCTATTGCCTCTTTAACATACTAGCAAGAAGGACACCTTAAGTTTCCATGGACTGATTTGAGTATCAGGCAGCGATAGAAGTACAAGTAAAATCATGCCCATGTGGGTGTGCATGCATAGAGAGTATTCGGTATAGGGTAAGAAAGCAGGAAACATTAAGATTTCAAGCCATTGCTGCTACCTATCTTATGTGTAATGTTATTATTCTAATAAATATTACCATTTCAATCTAGTTAACATACCAGTAATGGGGTGGGAAATGGAAGAGTGAATTGGAAAGGACATGAGAGGGCTTGGAGGGCTTGATGTCATCAATGAGCTCACAGGAGCCAGCACCAGCAGTTGAACCTAGGGGATGGCAGGTGTAAATCTTGGGTGGAGGCCACTGAAGCTCAAAGAAATACTATAAGCTGGAGACAAAACCACAAGCAGACATCACTGACGAACAAAGAAAAAGTCCAAGGCAGTCTCACCCACAGTGACAGCTTTTGTGAAAACTCAATCAAAGCTGCACAAGTGTCAGCACCATTTGTTCATGGCAACAAAAGGCAGGATGTTGAACTACGTGGAAATAGCCTATCTTGCAAGCAGCTGCAATATCATCAGGAAGAAGAAATTCAAGTTTCTGTCAGCTATGGCATGCTGCCAGCTTAAAGTCAGGAAGAATACTCCTGGATAGGCAAAATGAACAGCTCTTTAATTAGCATGGTGATTTAAACTATGATGTCTGAGCAAAAAGTGCTTTGCTTCTTCCTGAAGACCAATCTGCAGTTGATTTTCTTTCCCTTAGAAGTAATATAAAAGTCAAAGACAGTTGCTTTACAAACACTTAGGCAGTATTAGCACCGAAATGTATTTCTTTCAGAGAACTTTGATTCCAGATCCTTCTGCAGTGTGTATGAAACTCACACCCACCTCACACCCCCAAGGTCTATGCAACGTCTTCACACAATGTACAGTATAATCACTCTGTACTTCCACTACAGAAGGTGGCCAACCGCGTGACTCGTAACCATAGCAGCTGCAAGAGCCCAAAAAAAATTTCCAGTGCTGAATGTATGCACAAGTCTGTTGCTTTACCATCACTTTATTTGCCATGAACAGCATCAATGGGTATGCCTCAAAATGTCCTGGTATTTGATGAGGAAAGAGATGCTGTTCATCACCACATGGAAAACAGCATGTCTCGCACAGAAGAATGTTTTCTGTCAGTCTCTTGACTTTTGTAATGTCTAGAGATATTTGTCTGAAGCTGTAATCTCAGACACTCAAGCTAGGATTTCTGTTTCTTGTATGGGAAAAATTGGTCCTAGAGAGTTTCCATGCTGGAATCACTGGTCTTTTTCCTGTCATGTGCTGAGTGTTGCCTGCCAGGGACCAAGAAGTAATGACAGGCAGTAACATCTTTCCCAGTAACAATTCACAAAACACAGTATCACAATACCACTAGCTGTCTCAATGCTATTAACTCTTTCAGATGGAATAAGTGAACTTTCCACAGATGGATCATGTGGGCATGGAACTTCTCCCTTTCCTCTACCTAGCGGTAACTTTCCAGCTGATCTGAAGCTTGGGAGAATGTAATTCCTTGGAGAAGGCTGCAGCAGGAGGTGTCTCTGCTCCTAGAGTATCCCACCTTATGGGATCTACCTCCCCAGCACAGCCCTCATCAAGAGCCTACAGACCTTTGGTGACCTGATACTTGCAGAAGTTTGTCTGTTGGCTTTTCTCTCTGTTACTGGAGGAGGACATTATGGGTGTACCAGCACACCAGTGCTGCACGGGCAGAATGGAGGGAGGAAGTGGAGTAAAAGCAAAAGCAAAAGGAAGACAAACAGTGAGGAGCTAAGGCAGTTGCTATAGGCATTTTTACAGAATATCCTCTTAGTTTTGGTTAAAATTTACTACTGTGGGCATTTAGAAGCCTGTTAGTATTGCTGTGCTGGTATACACATCAACTATCAAAAGCATTCAGCTCCCGACAGTATGTCACACTTGGACATAATCCAAAGCCAGTGACAGTCTAAGACCTGTGAGTTATAAAGCCAATTCTTGCATGCTTATTTATACTAGAAAGCTCACATTTCAGCCCAAAGCCCAAAAGCAAGATATACCTCAACATACAACAAATTTTAGATGACTCATGGAGTCTGAGTTCAAGTCTTTTGGACTTTATCACAAAAAGCTATCACCTAAGCAGCTGCTTGGCTGAAGATTTCCTTTTTACTATGTTTCTTTAAAAAGTAGTGCCCCTAAGAATATCAGGAGCCTCAGAAAATACAGTCCTATTATTTTCAATATATTTTGTTTGCACAGTGGAAACACAGCAAGTGTGGATTAGTTACCAAAGAATCTAATACAAAATTTAATGCTGCAAATATGTCTTGGCAGAAATCTAGAGTGCTCAGGTAACATCTTTACAGGACAGTCTTTCTGTCTTTACAGAATCTTTGCAGAAAGTCTTTACTTTCTTATAAAACCATGCAAATGCATAAGGACATTTGGCCAACACAGAGAACAGCTGATTTACACAACTCCAGAAATAAAAGCACGAGTTGCTGCAGTTTTGGTAAAAGTGCTGCAGCTATCAGTTGCAAAAAATATTAATCTTTGCAGATAAGCATAGGAAAAGCTTACTCTTTGCAACCTCTCCTTTGGTTTGCAGCATCCTCCACCAACATGAGCCATAATTTGCTCTCAGGAGACCCAGACAGAGTTGTTTAGGAGAACGCAAGGAGGATGCAAACTGCCACCTTCATTCATAAAAAACAAAAGTACAGGCTCCCCACAAAACCCCTTCCTTGTTCAGCAGGGCAGTGCAGGGAAAAAGGAACCAGGAATATCAGGCTGGAAGGGGCTACTTGAAGAACCCAACACACAGGTTTCACAGACACCTCATTATTTAATCCTCTTCCTGGAGTAATCAGCTGAGAAGTGGTTTCACCCATTGCTCACACTGCAGCTCCCTCAGAGCCTCACCTGAGCAACTCATTTACGCTCTTTGCAAGATCTCTCTCTTAGGCAGAGTGCTTGCCATGCCAGAACGTAGCTGATTTGTTAAAGCTTGGGATAATGACAACCCACAGTGCTAGGGATGAAATTTTCATTGTGTTATTACCAAATATTTTTCATTATTTCTGTAGAATAATAATTGGCCTGTAGACACCAGCATTTTTATATGGCTGTGAATAACTATACTATGAAGCTGAATTGGGGGAGGTTTAGGTTGGGTATCAGGAAAAAGTTCTTCACCCAGAGGGTGTTTGGGCACTGGAACAGGCTCCCCAGGGTCACAGCACTAAATGTGACAGAGTCCAAGAAGCTTTTGGGCAATGCTCTCAGGCACAGGGTGTGACTCTTGGGGTGTCCTGTGCAGGGCCAGGAGCTGGACTCAATGGTCCTTGTGGGTCTCTTCCAACTCAGTATGGTCTATGATTCTATTAAAAGTTTGCTTACCTTAGTTTACTACATGTTTCCATGACTCTCTTGTGTAAGAGAGCTTTTATTTCCACAGACCAACAGTCTCTCAGTTTGTTTTTAATTTTGGAGAAAAAATTAACTTAAAATACCATCTTTCCTAAGAAATTTAGCCAAACCCAAGTCCCTTATTAAAATTAGATTTCCAGTCAAGAAAATTACAAATATGTCTCTTCTAGCCAGACATTTTCTGTTAAGTCACGACTGCCTTTATTCTTGTCTTCCACACAGAGCAATATTTATTGGGACAATAAAAAAATAGGTAGTTTAAAGCTTTGCCTTTTATTGAAAAAGTTTATTACTGTGCTGTTACTTCTTCAAAACCAAACTTTTATTGTAAAATTGCATATATTTTAAATATTTGTTGGTATAAGCAGTATCACTACGCAGTTTGCATGTAATTAGACAAAACTGATAACAGACGTGCTTACATGAGCTCTGATAACATTCCTAAATTAATTTAAAAGAGATTTCATTATGTCTGAAAAATTATATTCAAAAGTAATTACTTCCCTTGCAGCATTCAGTTTACCTTGCTGTTGAATATGGTCTTCAAATATTAGCATATTACACATTTGGAGAGGAATTGGTGAAGTAATTGCTAGTATAGTGAAAAGTGATCATCATTCATCTTACACTACAGCCTTTCTTTAAAAAGGTAATCTACATATTAAAAATTGTGTGAGAGACCCAGATATTTTATAATTTGGTTGCTTATGATTAATGAGTGGACTTTCTTTTTGTAACATATTAAAACAGCCATGGGAAATTATGACACCATGCCTTACTTTAATTTGATGTTGGCTGGGAAAGTGTGTGGCAGTTGGCTTAGCATCAATTTTTTAATACTCCAAAGATTCAGTAGATACAGATGTGCTTTTTAGAAGAGCCATAGGAAATGCCTGACTCTTCATGTGCTTGTTGCCTTTGCAAGAGGAAGCCTTGGCAGTACAAAGCAGAGAAGCACTGCATCTGATAACAGGTTTGGAGGGTCTGACCCTCCCTTAGTTGCTGTAATCATTAGGCTGCTCTTTTTGCGCATCTTTTCTTCCCATACATGCTCAGCAATAAAATGTAGCAGGCTGTTAAGGATGAAGAGCAATGAAAGCAATTTGTGCTCTTTTATTGGGATAAACCATTTGTGACTGTAACTCAGTGATGCAGTGACTCACACAGATCATACTGTTGAGTTTGACTCTAGCACCAACTCTGAGTAAGACAAGTGGGTTTGAGCCCCTCTCGTCAGAGAAGAGAGCCAGAAACAAAACTGGTATCCTCTGAGCACACAGAAACTGACTAAACCCTGCCATGATTGCTCTTCTGTACAGCTCATCATGAGCAGGGTGTGGAGGTTTCCATTTGATTGGCAGGATTTCAGAGGTTTTTAATTCCTTTAAATATAGCACCACCTGGGAACTAAAGCAAGAGAAAGTTTTACTATGGCTGTAAAAGCTTCCTAGTATTCACAAAAAATTTAATAATATTTCAGAGGGTTTGGGTTTTTTTTTTTAAATCTGTGAACCCTTAGGAAAAAAATCAGAAATTGGTTTACCTCTGGCTCCAGTTACCATATATGAAGATTAGGAAGTTGAACTCTGCTCAGTCTTCCTTTCACTTGAAGGATTAGGCTTCAATTACATGCCGCAAATAAGTTAATCATTACTCTGTTTCTCTTTGATCTTGATTATTAGCTATTTATTGCATTTCTTTTACAGTCCATCCTCTTCAGTTCTCCAAGTCATATTTTCTTACTTCTGTGGGTGTGTCCCTTTCCCCCTTCCTTTTCCTCTTACATTGCAGGAAGATTTGCACATTGTTAATATTATTTTTATCACATTTCACCTTGCTCCCATTTTAAAAATAACTTTTGCCATGCAAAAAGTCTTACAAGGTCCAGTCCTTGTTCCCAGACCATTGGTCCAGTTACCCTAATTCCATTCCCATCACCTAGAGCAATGAAGAGGGTAGAGATGTGCTGGTGAAATAGAGGTTCCTAAAGACTTTCTTAATCTCTCAGCTGTGCAGAGTGGTTTAGAGGTCCTGAGGGCTGTACATGCAGCTGCCTTCCTTGGGTCTGGTCCAGGAAGGAGCAGTACACAGGATCCCCAGTACCTGCTGCTGCATGCCAAGAGGAAAGCATGATAAGCAGGAAGCTGAATAACCCCTCCAGAGCCAGGGAAAAGGCTCAGGTACCACCACTCCAACAGCATGGTGTTCAGTCAGCCCCAGCTGGCCTTTGCTGTGAGTGGCCTGTAGAGCAGAAAATTTCAGGCATCTTCTTCCTGACCTCCCTGCTCACATAAAGAAAGGCAGGATGGAGCTCACAGAGGACCAAACACTGTTTTTACTGTACAAGGACATAACACTGGTCTGGGTTTCTCAGCAGTCAAATATTTGCCTGGTGGGGTGCCTCCAAAGCTGTTTCCAGCAGCTGGGCTAGACTGCTTCCTGCAGCCACAGAGCTCTGCTCCTCCTCTAGCCCATCCCTCCTCTCACACATGCCAGAGAGTTTAAACATCCACACAGAATCTCATGTTTGAGATTTCATCCAAAATACACCCTTCTACCACCCACTCAGAGGAAACTCATTTTATTTGTCTAACAAGAACAAAGGGCCAAGCAGGTTAACCCTGCCAAACTTACTGCCAGGAATACAGACTTTCACATCCCATTTATAACACCCAAACCCACCCATTCAGCTAATCCTTGCACAACACGGATAAATCATCCCATCTCAGAGGCATCACAGGAGCAATTACTTTATTTTTACCACTTAATTTTAAAAAAAAAAAAAAAAAAAAAAAAAAAAGGAAATAAGGAAAAATAGCCAGTGAAGAGAGGCAGAACAGTCAGAGACCTCTTTTCTTCTTTGCATTCTGGGAAGGTTTATTCCAGCAGGTGCCAAGAGATGCAGCAAGATGTGTCCAGTTAGTATACTCATGCCCTGTCCATATAATTAATTATACAGCCAACACATTCCAGTTTAAGGATTACAAAATTATAAAGAGATTACTTTTGTGCTGTTAAATCAGAAAAAAACAGCTTGCAGAGAGGTATGAAAGAAAATTCCAGGCAAGTTAGTTTAAGCTGGACATACAGTTGCATGTGCACTGTAATAACATGGAAATAATTTTTCTGCAGTTGGCAAACCAATATATCCCTGAGATTTAAAGCAGGGTGTCAGAAGCACTGCAGTGGAGGAAGAACTGTGGAGAGCAGGGCACGAGGGGCTGGCAGACCTGCCATCAGCACCCTGCCTCCTGCCCCAGGGGTGCCAGCCATCACTCAACTCACTAAGTCTCCACTTAGTGAAAGATCAAGTAAAAATGCTACCACTTCACCTATCTTTTTAGACTATGTGCCTACAGGTATCCCCCAAACCCTGTAATAATCTCCTGAACTTTTAATAATCTGTGACACACACACATCAGCTTATGTAGCTGAGTGCTGAAAGTAGAGGTCTCTAGGGTAATAGTTTCCAAACACAAAGGGAAAAATATGTGCTTCCAGAATGGATGATTTATTGCAGATTAACAAAAAAATTAAAGAATGGAGAAAGAAGTAAGATACAAATCTGGACCCAGAATAAACAATTCCTCCATCTTGAATCAGCTCACAGCCCCATTGCTTGGCAGACAGGCAGGCAGGCTTTTCATTTCAAGGCTGCTACACAGAGAGTATACACTATTCCCACGCAAAGATGACTAAGACCCTAATTGTTCAATTTGTTAAGCCCCTCAAATAATCCTAAGTAAATACATTGCTTTCCAGAACCCCTACAAGGTCAAAAATTTCACAAAGCCTCCCTCGTTGTCCTACTGCTAGTTGATTTCCTTCCAGGAGAAAGCTCATAGCCACTCCAATAATTTTTTATCCAGCTGAACTTCAAAGGAGTTATTGATATTTATGTGTTCTTGGAACCAGTTCCCCAACCAGTGCATTTTAGGTATGATTTTTCCATGTGTACTGTATTTTAAAAGTTGTAATGCACAGAAATTGTTTACAGAAGTGAAGTTGGTTGGTAAGAGAAGAATTTGCAAATATGCTACAATTGACAAGCTTTTCCAGCCTTTTTCTTTTGTTTGGATGAATGGATGGGTGACAAATATCAAGGAAAAAGAAAAACTTGCAGGTGTATGTCAGCAGAACCAAGGCCATGGTATTACAGCTGCTCTGCACTTGCTGTGTCTGCCAGTGCTAAGTTTGCCCTTCTAATGGCACACTAGGTATATACCCTTCCTTTATGCACTTTGCAGCAAAGTGGCATTAAATCCACATTTTTCAACTGTACACACAAAAGAAAGTGAGAATAGTTCTCACTTCTGTACTTCTGATTGCTTCCAGCTCCCTGCCCATCTGCTTGGCTTCTGGCCTGAGTAGGTTACATCACAAACTGTGCCTGTGGGTCCCTTCGTCGTCCCCTGGTGCACCACAGATCTAAGACTCTGGTGTAGTAAAGAGCTCATTTTGGTCACAAGACATTTGCAAGCATGTAGGATCATAGAGGAGCCCAGTTCAAACCTGAGAAGCAGATCCTCATGAAGAAAGCGTTACAGCATCACATTCCCTCTACAGAATAGATGCTAGCATGGAAGCCTAAATTTAAACAACTGAAACTTTCCTGCTGTTTAGGGATGCTTGCATATGGGAATTTGGCATAGTCTATTAGGGAGACAGGATGCACATTCTTACAAAGAGGAAAACAACCTGAGAGCATAATCAGCAAGGGGCAAGGTTCCCTTAAAATGTCTGGTAAATTCATTTTGGTGCTGGAAGAAATACACAAATTCTTCTCTCCTGAAGGAACGTATCTGTTAGGATTGCATATCTACTTCTTATGCTCCCTCCCATGGGAGGAAATGCGGTGCTTCTTTTCTCCCCTCATCCTGAAGATATCTTCATTATGTTCAACTAAGAGCTTGGCATTACATGATGGTGTTGCTAATGAAAGCCTCCAGGCTCCAAAGGGCTGAGTCTCAAGAGCTCTATGATTAAATACAATAATTTGCAGTTCTGCAGTACCTTCCATCTGAAGATCTTGACTGTTTGTACAGATTCCTGTGAATTAAGTTCAGTCTCTCACATGTGAACTATTTCTGATAAATAGTTACCAAATACCCTGGTAGCAAGGACACTTTCCCAAGAGGTCACAGACAGTTTTGAGCATTTCTGACTGGGGTAAAAACTGACCCCGGAGCCCAGTGTTTTGCAAAGGTTGGCTCAGCGGCAGCATGAGCTCCCAGCTCGCCTTCTGGCAGTTTGGAAAAGAAAAGAGTGACCTCCTCTCAACCCTTAAAGGGAAAGCCATACATAATGGATCCCAAACAGATGAATACGCTTCCTGGAAGACTCCCAAAGAAGTGGATTTAAGGCTTATGTATCGTCAGCATTTCCCGGCTGGTTCTTGGCCAGTTCATCAAAGGCTGAACATAGGAAGCTCCATCCTATGATTTGTTCAAGTCATATTAGAAAGAAAATTTAATTCTGTCCTTGTACTGTGTGTAGGATGCTCATGTCTAACATAGGGCTCTACATTTTATGTAGTCCATTTGATGTCATCTTCCATGATTAAATAATTCAAGAAAAGTTACAGAATGGCCTGACAAGGCATATTTCTTCTCTTTCTTTTGTGTCTTCTGTTCCAACCACTGGTTCTCCACTTCCAGCAAATGTGGTAATTGGCAAAATATTTCCAGATAAGAATGTACACAAGCTGTTAGGTTAAAAATAAATAAATAATTTAAAATAACCTATCTCTGATTATTCTATCTGCCTTTGTTTCTGGAGCCAAAATTGAGAACAGGTTTAGAACTCTAATCCTAGAAGAAGTATGAAATGCCACTAATACCATTAGACTGAAAGTTTCACTCCCAAATGTCTTATTTAAAATTTTAAACCACCCCTGTATCAAGCAGACTTCTCACAAGAGTTTTTGTTAGTGAGATGTTTTTAGTATCAGTTAAGTCATGTGTCAAGTGGATGCATGTTCAAGTCTTCAAGTTCAGATCCCCGTTTGTTCAGTGTTTTTCCACTGTTGTAGTTTTAGCTGTTTTGAACAGTAAATTGCAAAGCATTGGGTTTGAGTGGCAAGGTTGGGTTGGGGGGAAATCCACAGGTGTGGCTACTGTGAGAAGCTGCTAGAAGCTTCCTCCATGGCTGACAGAGCCAGTGCTGGCTGGCCCCAGGTGGACTGACCACTGGGTGAGCCTAAGGCCCAGCCCATCAATGAGGATGGTAGCACCTCTGGAATAACACAGTAAAGGAGGGGGAAAATTTACTGCCAAAAAGCAATTGTGTACACGTAAGAGAGGAGAGAGAATATGGGACAGAAATAGCTCTGTAGTCACCAAGGTCAGTGATGAAGGATGGGGAACAGTTGTTCTAGGTGCCAGAACAGCAAATCCCCCACAGCCCGTGCTGCAGACCATGGTGAAGCAGGATGTCCCCTTGCAGCCCATGGATGCCCACAGTGGAACAGATATCCACCTGAGACCCCTGGAGGACCTCATTCTGGAGCAGGTGGATGCTGCAGGAGGTTGCGACCCCATGGGAAGCCTGTGCTGAACAAACTCCTGGTAGGACCTGTGGGCCTCCTGGGAGAAAAGCCCATGCTTGAGCAGGTTTGCTGGCAGAACTTGTGATTCCAGAGGGAACCCATGCTGGAACAGTTTTTCTGAAGGACTTCAGCCTGTAGAAAGGACTCACACTGGAGCAATTTGTGAAGAACTGCAGCCTGTGGGAAGGACTCCTGTTGGAGAAGTTCATGGAGGATTGTCTACTGGGGAGGGACCCCACATTGGAGGAAGGGAAGCGTGTAAGGAGTCTTCACCCNGAGGTTGCGACCCCATGGGAAGCCTGTGCTGAACAAACTCCTGGTAGGACCTGTGGGCCTCCTGGGAGAAAAGCCCATGCTTGAGCAGGTTTGCTGGCAGAACTTGTGATTCCAGAGGGAACCCATGCTGGAACAGTTTTTCTGAAGGACTTCAGCCTGTAGAAAGGACTCACACTGGAGCAATTTGTGAAGAACTGCAGCCTGTGGGAAGGACTCCTGTTGGAGAAGTTCATGGAGGATTGTCTACTGGGGAGGGACCCCACATTGGAGGAAGGGAAGCGTGTAAGGAGTCTTCACCCTGAGGAGAATGGAGCAGCAGAGGCAAGATGTGATGGACTAGCTGCAGTCCAGCCCATTCCCCATCCCCCTGTGTGGCTGGGGGAAGGAGGGAGGGAATTTGGGAGAAACATTAAGGCTAGGAAGAAGGGAGAGTTGGGGGGAAGGTGTTTTTAATGTTTGGGTTTATTCCTCATTATCCTACTCTGATTTGATTGGTAATACATTTCATTAATTTCTCCACATCAAGTCTGTTTTGCTTATGACATTAACTGGTGAGTGATCTCTCCCTGCCCTGATCTCAACCCACAAGCCTTTCATTATACTCTCTTTCCTTTATCCAGCTGAGAAGGAGGAGTAATCAAGCACCTTTGGTGGGCACCTGGTGTCCAGCGAGGGTTAACCCTCTACACCCACTGGTCTGTAGGTTGTGGAAAAGTTCAGAGAAGCAGAATCACAGAATTTAGTGGGGTAGCATTAATTAACAGTATGTTATTAAGCAATACAATGAATTGATAAAATAGACATCAGTCACAAAGGCTGTTTCTGCATTCTTTCTAGCACCGTTTGATAAGCACTAGAGGCAAAATAACAAAATTTCTTTCAGTAAGATGGGAAGAGAAACACATGGTTGGGACAGGACAGCTGATGAAATCCTGCCGGAGGGGGAGGTCTGAAACACGTGCGTGTCCAGGCAGCTGGAGGGAAATGCATTTACCCAGCCAATGAGAAGGACTATCCAAAGGTCAGGGGGTAGCTAAGCAACAGAAAGGAAAAAAACTTCATCACTTCCAGCTGGAAATAAAGCAAAAAAAATAGATTTCTGGGATTTAATCACAGAACCATCCAGTGGGTAGGCAGCAAAGCTATGGGAGCAAGCTGTGTCTAACTTTTCTCTATTTGCAGAGTTGCTATATGACATTAGCCAAATGAACTATTTTTTGCCTCAGTTTCCCTATTTAAAAAATGCCACAATCTGTATAATTGTAACACCTTAACACGGTGGCAGGGCCGGGAGGTCTCTATTTCTACACCTCTTTAAGACCCTAAGGTAAAAGAAGCTGTAGAAGTTCAGACTAACATAGTTATTTTCTGTTTATTTCCAGTAGGTAGACGCACAGTAGGAACCATTTTGACATGTGTTAATGTAGGTGGAAATGACTCATTTGGAAATGACTGGAAGCTAACTGCTGTAGACTGGCTGCTGCTACAGTCCTAAATAAATCCCATAAAACAGATCTTGAAAAATGAAGTAAATGTTGCTGCTTTGTTACTAATTAACTTAATATTTAACATCTGTACGTCTTAATTTATACACATGTGAGCATACATACGCTCCCTATATAATATACATTCTTTAAATTACTTGTAAAATAAGCAGTGCAAAAGATGGATCCAGTGTTTATTTCCCCACTGTATTTACCAACACCATAAGATGACCTAGAAAATACCATATAGAAATTTCCTGAACATTTCCTGCCTGCTTTTTAAGAGTCTTGTTGTATCCAGAAGCAGTTTCAGCATCGGATGTATTGTAACGGTCTGAACAAAAATGTGACAAAACTAAGGCTCAGACTAAAACCAGAAAATCTAAGGAATTAAGATTAGAGTTTTATTCCAATTTCATCAGAGATTCTCTGAATTCTCAAGGAAGAGAGGAGTGACTGCTTGGTCAGGTCACAGCTGGATTGAGCTCCTGTGAATTGCTGTACCAAACAAAAAGTTCATGCCACTCCTCAGGGCATTTCCACTTCCTTACTTCTGCACGGTGCTTGTGCACACATTGTATAAGGTAGTTATCAAGTACTTATAGGCTGAATTCGTACCTTTAGATGTGCATCTTTCTCTTTAGGAGAAAGGGGTGTATCTTTGCCTTTAGGGTAGAGGCTGCAAAGTGTCTCCATAGACAGGCAAAGAAGGCTACATAATAAGCTATAGTCACCATTTCTTTCCACTATGATAGGAAAGCGTATGCCATTTCAAAAAAGTGGATGTAATCAACTGGCAATGTTTCCTTCTGGCCTTGACAGCTCTCAACCACCGCAGCAAACAGCACGACACGGTAGACATGGAGGCTCTTTCACGGGCTAGCTCAGCTGGGCTCCATCCAGATTCCCAGACCTGGAGTGTCCGGGAGACACCCGAGCACGGTGGCAGGATGAGACCTGCCCACGTGGCCCTCCTGGGGTGGGGACAGAGGTGCCCGGCAGGGCTGGGGCTCCGCCAGCCCTTTAGGCTGTGCGGGGCACGGCAGGCACCGGCAGCCCAGAGGAGCGAGCGCTGCACCCGCCCTCCTTGGGGAGCACACGGAGCGGGGCACGGCAGGTCTCTGCTCGCCTCCCAGGCACACGGCTTCGCCTGCCCGCTCCCACTCCCCAACTGCACGCAGATACTAAAGCAAGTGCTAAGAGACAGCTAGTCAGAGATGCACTGATTTATGTCACGCCTTACACTGGCAGAAGCAAACTTGGAGGTGGAGGCAAGGACGTTTCAGTGGCAGCATTTCAATAGCAGATTTAAAAATCGGGGCTTAATGTTTCTGTAAATTTAAACAACCTAATTAGCCAACAGGCTGTGAGAGTTCTTCTGCTAGGAAAGGATTCTAAATGCAAAGCCCTGCTCCAAGGCCTGAGTTAGGCATCTGGTAACATAACAAATCTGCCCTTACGGAGTGTCAGTGGGTTAAAATACCGAGGAGTGCCTGCAGATAAAGCTGCTAAACTCCAGTCCAAGCTACCTTTTGCTACAGATCAATGGGGAGTTCACTGAACAGACCTTCTGCCACTGTCCTTGCCAGAAAGGAAGATTTATTCTGTTAACTGTAAGACTATAGTTACATTTTCTGTTTCACACTCACCCACCTTCATAGTCCTTCAGGCCCTACATTAGAGATTCACTTGCCTTGCAAAGGATCTCAGAGAATAGAGCTGGGTTTATATTTGTGTTTTGAATTTACCATTAATACTTTTGTAGTTTCAAGTCCCATAGTGTCTAGAAGTCACGTATTCAGCATGCTTATAAACACAGGGCATAGAGTAGCATTTCAGAGGCACCCAATTTCCAGCCTATGTCAACAGAAAGCATTAACTTCTTCAACTTTTTCTTACAGAAAATGTTGCTGTAAGTTTTCGACTCCCAAGCATTTTGAAAGGAAAGGAATGGATGCACAGCATAGGTCTGAGATCCACCCTCAAGGCCTTGTAATCACCCTGGAGGATGTAATCACAAAAACCAGAGTCAGCCTTGGAGAGTGAATGCTCCCTGAACTGAAGAACCACCCCACAGAAAGCCTGTGGCTGTCTGTTCCACATAACTACATTTCCAAGTATTTTCTGCAGCCAAGAGGTCACTCCCATTTTGGCATGTGAAATAAACTGACCGACCCAGAGCTGTGTGAGTGGGGGGCAGCTGGGCATATGAGTATGTGACTTGCTAAAACAAGACATAAGCCCTTGAAAACAGCTTAATATAATCTTGCAGGGGGTTGGTCAAGCCTTCTAATGAGAAACTCTTATTTTCCTTTGTGTCTGGCTAGGAATGTGCTATAACTAATAATGAAAAAAGGATCCCGTTCTTTCATTGATTTGTACTTGTGCTTAGCATCCAAACAGATGAGATTTCAGGCAACAGCATTGTTTCCCCAGCCTACATTTGCTGCTTCTTCCTCAGGAAAGTACATGAGAATGATCCGGGAGGAGATCTGATTTTCTCTCCAATGGTGTGTGTGGGATAAAGAGACAAACAATTTAGAAACAAAACTATCCCCAGCTGGAAAGCAAAGGTTAGTCCTGAGAAAAGACAAAGTGAAGAGAAATTGCTAAATTTCTGCTGAAAATAATGAAAAACACCTGCAGTGTAGCTCCCCAAGGAGGGTAATTAAGTGAGAAAGATTGGTGCTTATTGGAAGTTATAGACTCTCAGCAAAATTTAAAGTATTATCTCTCACATGACTTATTTGCTTGCTATTTTAGGAAACATATTTTTCCTTTGTTATACCGATTAGATGACAAGATTGATTGACTTCCTGTGCTACTTTGAGTGACTCACATATATCTATACACTCCTAAATAGGTATTCACTAAATTATTTACAGCTTCTGCACATAATTTCCTAAAAACCTCACTCTTGTGTTCATCTGTTTGCTCAATCTACCACAGGATTAGAGCTGTGAGTTCATAAATGGCTTCTTTTCTTGTACAAATACAAATACGATATCACAATAACACTTTTTTGTTTTGTTTTGTTTTACTCTAGGACTCTTACTTTAGGTTTCTCCCATCTAAATGGTGGTATTTACCTATCTCACAGGCTGTTCAAATAACTTTGAGCATATGCAGTGTTCTTTGCAAATACAGCAAATTACAGTCTCAACCCTGGAGAGTCTAATATAGAAAGAATTAAAACACATGACAGAGAAGAGAAAAAGGACAGTATACATGTACACAGAGCTATCATACTGCTAATGCATAACTTACTGGCTTGTTCTGTTTATTTGGCATTTATTTGACAATACTTTTTCCAGTTCACTGTACCACTTTATTAGCTGATGCTTCCCTTGCCTCTATAATCCATGGCAAGGTACCTAAAACATATGGTACATGATGAGTGAGGTGAGGGACTGGCTGGTGTCATGGTTACACGTGGATGAACATCAAGCTGCACAAATAGATACTGTCCCTATCTGAGACGCAGATATCATATGTGACATTAGCTTAAGTCACTCAGACTTTTCAGAGATGGTCAGTAGTTCATTATTTTCCAGGTGCCTGAATTGAGGCTTTGAGATTACAAGAGGTACTGAAGAACGAAAGGCAAAGCCAGCTGGAGCTGGAGCATGCAAAGTGCTGTGTGTCACCAAGTGCTGTGGAATATGCAGTTCCACTCTGATACTGGACACTTGAGTGCCTTCAGCTTCTACTCTCCATTCTTGAGCTCTACATTCATGAAACACAGGTAGTGCCCTGCCATCTCCAAGGGGAAGAAGGAAAACAGATTTGTATTTTGTATATAACAGAGCTAGTATTTGTGAGGCACACAGTTACTATAGCAATAAGCAGCACAAAAAAACTCATAAGGAAAGTAATTGCCTTCCATGCAGATAGTATGCTGTGAGTAAGGCATGGAGACACACTCTGAAAAATGAAGGAAAAAAATACTGAGCAGCTGCTCCTTAAATGAGAATCATCCATCTTGTGCACTGGGTGCAGCAAGGCCCTGTGGAGTCCTGTGTGACCATAGAATTAACAGTGGCCCTTTATCACACACAGAAGCATTCTTAACCCTGCTGTTTCCAGCCGTTGAAGACCTGACTTTGAAATCTTGCTGGTGAGGCCAGAGAGAGTGCAGTACATAGTTATTCAGATTACAAAAGGAGAAATTCCCTTTTGTAGCATCAGGCTGTTACACATCATCTGTGACACTTAGGTCCCCCTACACAGACCTCTGTTACTTAGACCAAGAAAATAACTGACTTTGATGGTAATCCCTCATCCTTGTGATGTGGAGCAATGGGAAGGTGATTGCTTACAGAAGGAGATTCTCTACCTGTTTTTTCCCTCTGTCCCTTTTCCCAAATTGTCTGTACACTTCCTCCTCTTTCCCTCCTTACCCAAATTTCTCTCTGAATTTGAGTATGTTCCTGTTGTCAGCTTCACCCATGTTTTGTCTAATGCCCAGTTTCCCATCTAGGGAAGCTTGTACAATCTTTTTAGTCAGTTTCTTAGCTGCCTCTCTTGTAAGCTCTGTCTTCCTTGCTCCTAATACTTACTCTTTGCCAAAGCAACTTCAGATTCCTCTTCCCTGTCTCCTCTGATTCACTTTTCATGACCACCCATTTGTTTCTATTTTCAGAAGATGAAGATTCTCCTAAAGAGTGAATTGTAGCAATTCTGGCTAACAAAAATACTTGGTACTGTGAGATGAACTAAAAGTTACAGGTAATGATAGCACTTCAGACTTTGACAAACATTTTTACATGCTAAAAATGCTAAATACTGAGATCAACTCCTGTTACAGAGTATTGTTGTAAGTGCTCCATTATAGCAGTTTGCTGTGATTTTTTGGTAGGATGCTTTGCATGTTCTGAGTGTGACAAAAATTGTTGCAGGCCCATAGGTAATAAGCTCTACATGGCTTTTCTTAAAGACAGTTTCAAGGAAAAAAAAAAAGAATACGTTACTAGAAACTGCAAACTACATTGCTACATTTGAGTTTGTGGTGTTTCCCAACACTCCCTGATTTGTCTCCTAAGAGCAGGCTGGCAGTGATGTGAAAGGGGGAAAGTGTCCTTGTGACCCAATCCTTCCTTCCACGTTCAGGACAAAATCGTAAGAAAGCGAGGGTGCCAGGAAAGGCCACTGTCTTACTGCTAGTAAGGGATGCTTAGCAAAGGGCAAGCACAGGGTGATTCTTCCCAGAATACTCTCTAGCAAGCTGCAGCTTAAGGACTCCTTCAACTTTGCTGTACCCACATCCACTAAATCACCCTTGACAGACCTTTCTGCCACAAATATAGCCAAGAAATTGGGGGTTGTTTGGTTGGGGTTTTTTTCATATATTATCTTTCTTTTTGTTTAATCTGATTTTTTTTTAGCATCCAGGGCATACAGAACTCACAGCCATAGACTAATGTGCTATGGTATAAAGCACTGCTCTTTGTACTTTTTGAACATGCAGACTTTCTGGGCCTGATGCATCAGTGTGCATGTTAAATGAGTATACAAAACTGTAAACACTCAAGAACATAAGGGGAAGAGGGATACAGGGACTGTAAACTGACCTGAAGAACAATGAGAATGCCCACCGTAATGACTGAACAGTTCATTACAGAATTATAACAGAGAAAGAAGCATGCATTTGAGTATAGAAACAATTTCCTGTGAATGCTTCCAGCTTTATTTGCATCCAGCACATTTAATCTGATGCCCTAGTTGGGGTGTTAGAGGAGGAGCCTCCAGAGTTTCATGCAACCATTCCAGCTGCCAAATTAATTTTTGCAGTTTACAGCTAACAATCCGTCATACACTACCCAGTGTTTAACTTCTTTTGTTTAGATCATTTGGATAATTAAAGTACCACAAATTCCATGGTGTCAGCGGGTCTCAAACAGACCTCCTGCTGGCTCTGCAATCTCTTTCAGAGATCAAAAATTAAAATAATGAATAATACTAGGAGTTCAAGTAACTCATATTTTATGTTTCATGCTTTCCTAATGACAAGGTCACATAGTCAGCAGTGTGATCAATGCAAATACAATATGCCTTTGGAAAAAGGCCAAAGTCTGCCTGTGGAAAGGGCAATCAAGGGAACTCTTTCGTAATAATACACTTCATGGGTAGATAGCAGAGATCCCAAAACTCTTAATCAAAAGGAACAAAAGACCAGTGCCTCAAGTTGCCGAGTTAAAAAACAAGTCTATGGCAAGTCCCACGTGGGCATGATGTCCTATCCTTTGAATGCACATCTCTTTCTTATGCATACTACATTTGTGTCAGCATCATTTTCTGTGGCTCAGAAAGCCTATCCTCAGCAAATATCTGGAGCTAACAACTGTTCTGCATTTAGTTGACATGCACATGGCCGTGCTATGCCTGGCCAATCACTGCTATCTCTCCTAAGACGCAGGCAAAAAATAAACAAACCCACAGATGTTAAATTGTTTCAGCTTGCCTAACCGTTTAAAGTAATTAATTCTGCAGACTATTTCTGACTATATCTACAAAAACAACATAATTTCTTTCTATTGCTTGTTCTTTGCTTATTGTATATATTGTCTCTTTCCAAATCATTGCCGGGACACAAATTCTGTGGCACACAACACTCAGAAAGCAAACTCCCTGATTTACTTAGTTTCCTCTGTGGCTTTTCATGATTATGAGTAAGAGGCTTCTTTTTTATTATCCATGTGAAGAAGATTTTGGAAGTAGGTAAGATTCACTTATTCAAAATGTACATAGAGTAAACACACTTGATGACAAAAGTAAAGGTAAGGATGATAAAACAAGGCTGTAATGAAAAATAAAAAGCTGGAGAAAAGTGCATCAGAGCTCTGAAAAACCTCTGTAAGCAAACTAGGAGTTTCTGACCATTTATAAGACTGAGCAAAGGAACATTAGAATAGATTGGGGGTTTTATAATTATTGGATCAGTATTAATAGGAATACACCAGCTTAGTACTTGGCTCTTTTTTTCTGTCCTTATGGCACACAGGACCCACAAACAACAGGAGAAGACAGAGCACTGCCCCCATGCTCCAGCAGGGCAGAGCTCAAGTTTAATATGCTCTCATGACCTTAAAATAGGGATTCAATATAAAAGTGTGGTAGAGTTTTTGAGTAAATGTAACTGCCCATGTAGACAATATTTGTAATCACATCTGTACAGTCCTGGCTCTATTGCTGTCCACAGGCCACTAGAGTGCAATTACACATTTGCATGCTACAGCAGTCGATATGCTTGCTCCCTAAGGACAGGTTCCAAAGTCCAACATTTTCACAGCTTTGTTGACCCCAGGGCCAACCAGCTGCGTGCCTGTGCAACCCAGGCTCCCAGGGGCTCTGGGGTGAGCTGATCCCAGCTCCCAGCCTCAGCCACAGCTGTTACTACTGCCCTCACTACAGGGAGCTGGCAGCAAGCAGCTGGGGCAGCATCTCTCCCAAATCTCCGACCATCCAGGGCTTTTAGGAAGGACTTGGCTTCTCCTGTTTGCTAGTCCCCTGCAAAATCAGGCATTAAGATGCCTGGACCACTTTCTCATCACAATTTCTAGCTGTGGGAATATTACTCACCAGTTGTTCATCTCCTCTCAGGACTTGAGTGCTAGAGGTTGTCACTCTAAAAAAAAAGGATTATGTGCTGTTTACAGTGTCTCACTAGTGCTCCCAGGAGACACTATGCTCTGCTCTTTGTAGTTACTTAAGTGATGAAACAGTTATGGGCATCTACAAATAACCACTAATGCTGTTACAGACTTTGGAAATGAAGCTGGGGAACAAGAGTGGTGTTTGCACTGTCATTTTAAGGTGAATTCTGAAATCACGTGGATTTAGTTGGATTGAACTTAAAATCTGCATTCTTTGTCCTCAGAGTCATGAGGGCAGGCTACATAATGTGAATTCAGAAAACTCATACACAAAAATTAAATGCAGATGATTCCACTCCCTTTTTAAAGTATCTCCTTTCTTTTCTTTTTCCTTTTTTTTTTTTGTTTTGCCTCTGCTGAAACTTCTGTTCATTGGACTATCCCCCTAAATGTCAGAAGGCTAAACTGCCCACCTAGTAAGCTGGAAATGGATGCAAAGAACATAACTACTGGCAGAAAGGTAAATCACCATGACACCAGTAGTTTGTGGTCAGGATGCAGTACTCAACTTCAATAGTAAAAGAGAGGATGCAAAAAGGCTCTTCCTTTGATAAGTCCTCGATCTTGGAACTAATGAAAAATTATTTTTAAACATGAAAAACTGAGGTTTGAGTTCAATTTCTGTTTGGTTCTCCGCACTGTTTTTTCTGAAAAGCTGATTCCCAGTCTTTAGCCCCAACATTACTGGTTGCTTTTTCTCACATTATATGCACTTTCACATGACTTCTTTTTCATATGGCTGTCCTCCTTCAAGCTGCAAAGCTGCTGAACCTGGTTCTCCCATCCCCGCACACAGTCCAGGTTCGTATGCATCTCATGAAGTGATACTGGGAGCTTGCAGCGTTCCCTTTGGGCAATTAGAGAAAGAGGACAGGATGAGATGGACCAGATAGGTCTAAAGTGTATTGACACATGTTTATAAATGTCTAAGGGAATCCCTTTGACCAGCCAACCAAGGGGCAGAAAAACACCAAGAGGCAGCTCTGTGTATGGAAATATGGTATAGTCTTTGAGCACAAAGGTTAAATAGACAGTGCTGATCCTTCCTGACCAATAGAAGAACAAAGAGCTCAACAAAAATATCCTTGCTCTAGCAGCATTCCTTTATTAGAAACAGGGATCTATCAGGAAAGGGAACCAGGAGAAGCTTTGAGACATGTGTAACTCTGCAGAATTAAGACAACAACCTCTCCCCCCACCCTGTTTTCCTTGCAAAGCACAAAAGTCACCTTCCAAAGCCAGAGAGGTTTCATGATGTTATTGCACATTCTCACTGTAAATAAGTAATGTCTGCAATATCATGTTCACCAGTCTCTAGCAGATTGCCATGCAGAGCCCAATGAACTCACTCCATCCATCCATCCATCCATCCATCCATCCATCCATCCATCCATCCATCCATCCATCTATCCATCCATCCATCCATCCATCCATCCATCCATCCATCCATCCATCCTTCATGTAGTGAAAGGCCATTTGAAAACTTGTAAATTCCATGCCTGCAGAAGCAAGACATGCACTGTACACACCTTACACAGGAATGTAAAGCCTGGACTGTAATACCAAGTCCACATATATTTGTTGCTTAACCCCACCTGGCAACTAAACCACACACAGCCAATTGATCACTCCCCCTGATGGGATGGGGGAGATAATCAAAAGGGTGAAAATGAGAAAATGGATGGGTTGAAATAAAGGCAGTTTAATAGGGAATGCAAAAGCTTTGGGTGTTAGCAAAGCAAAAGAAGGAATTGTTTCACCGCTTCCCATGTGCAGGCAGGTGCTCAGCCATCCCCAGGAAAGCACTCCATCATGTGTAATGGTTTCTTGGGAAGACACATGCATCACTCTGAACTGCCTCCTTCTTCCTACAGCTTTCCATGTGTGCCTAGTGCCATATCCTGTGGGATAGGCCTGTGGTCAGTTGGGGTCAGCTCCCCCAGCTGTGTGCCTTTCCAGCTTCTTGTGTTTCTGCAGCCACTGGCTGGCAGGGTGGTACAAGAAGCAGAAAAGGCCTGGGCTTTGTGTGAGCATTGCTCAGCAGTGACCAAACATCCCTATATTACCAGCACTGTTTCCAGGACAAATTCAAAACATGGACCCATGGTAGCTACTGTGAAGAAAATTAACTCTACCCCAGCCAAAAGTAGCATAACATCTTATATAACAGGTTGCAAAGTGAGGAGTGCTGAGATTAGCTCTACAGCAAGGCCTTACAAGTCATGTGGAGGAGTAAGGAACATTGTCTTGCCTTGAGCCAGCCCTGCTGACCACCACTGAGAGCGAGACAGGCGAGCAGGGAAACCACGGCGCCCTTGCAGCCAAACACCCTCCTCCACGTGACCTCCACAGCACCAACAGCACCTCATGCTGAAGCTACAGGAAGTTTAGTAAGCAATGTGGTTGAAATTCAATGCTGAATTGGCACTGTGAGCACTCCCACCTGGGTGCTTCTTGTAGCAGTTCACTGTGTTTCTGTCCTTGCAAGCCTTCCCTCCATGTGCCTGTGTGGAACAGATCAGCTTCTCCTGTGGGTTTCCAGGAAGCTGGGTGTGGAAAACTCTTTGCTGGGCATACTGAACCTCAAGTTACTGCTGCTGGCCAAAGCATTCTTTTTTCTTTTTGGTGGAAAAATCCATTGGAGAAGGCCAGGAAAACTGTGTGGTTTCTGCAATAGCTGTCTGTCTCATAATTTTGAACCATTCTACCTCTCTCCTGAGGCTCACAAGCCAGGTTTTCAGTGGAGTGGGATTGCTACAAGTTCTGCTTCCAGCCAATGCCTTTTTGAGAATTATTTCAGGAGGAAAAATAAGCGGGTATTAATTTGAAGCAGATTCCCAGCTGGTGTCCACAAACAGGAGCCTATAGTTAGGTCCCCAGTCACCACAGCTCTTTCTTTCACTGGATGCCTTATGCTGCCCAGTGGGGGTAGGAAAAGGAAGGAGAGCAGCAGGAAGGTGGCTAAAGTCCAGGTCTCAGAGACTTAAAAATTCCTCATTTCAAATTGTGCCTAGCAATTTTGCATCAATTCAGAGTTTAGACCCTTCCTGTTGAGTGTTATTTTCCACAATGCTGAAAAAAATGGGTGGCTACAGAAGTTTCAGGCAGGTTTTTTATTTTGCGGGATTTTTTTTTCCCTTTACCTCATTTGAAAAACAGCAGTCACCAGAATAAATGGCTAATTCAGTCTTTAGAAATATCCATATATCCCCTGATAGATTTTTCAGGGAATTTTGTGCTGTTTGGATAGGCAAACAGCTGTAGTTTTTTACTATTAGTCCTGGCATATATATAGCAATACAGACACTCACCATGTACTGTGAAATGCTTCTGTCTCATCACAAAGAGGACTGAGATCGAGGCCAAAAGGTACCATTTTGCTGCTATGTAATGTCCTGATGCAGCCACAGCAGCTGAGTGCAGCTTAGGTTTCCACATCCCAGGAAGGATGTAGCAGAGTTAGAGAGCAGCAAATAGAACAGCTGAGAGGATAGAGAAGCTGACTTAAAGAGACTAAAAAGGCTTGTGTTTCTCTCTTTGGAGAGAAAATCAAGGTTGAATGAGATCAAGGGCTATAAAACTGTGTAGACAGCTTCTCTTAGTGACCTGTTCCAGTGTCTCACCACCCTTACAGTAAAGAATTTCTTCCTAATATCTAATCTAAATCTATTCTCTTTCAGTTTAAAGCCTTCTCCCTTGGTCCTATAGCAGGCCCTTGTAAAAAGTCCAACTCCAAGTCTCTTGTAGCCCAATTAAGGTACTGAAAGGTGCTAAAAGTTCTTCCCAGAGCCTTCTCTTCTCCAGGATGAACAACCCCAGCTCTCAGCCTATCTTCACAGAAAAGGTGCTCCACCTCCATGGCCCTCCTCTGGATCTGCTCCAGCAGGTCCATGTCCTTCTCATGTTGGGGATCCCAGAGCTGGATCAATTACTCCAAGTGGGGTGCCCTGAGAGTGAAGTAGAGGGGGAGAATCACCTCCCTTGACCTGCTGACACTTCTTTTGATACAGCCCAGGATATCGTTTTCTTTAATTTGGCTGGCACATTACCAGCTTATGTTGAGCTTGTTAACCAGCATCCTCAAATCCTTCTCCTCAGGGCTGCTCTCAATCCATTCTCTTCCCAGTCTGTATTTGTCCATGTTTTAATGCCAGTACCCTTAGGGCTTTTAAGCTTCCACCTCATAAAAATTTGCTTTGAATTCTTTTCCTATAAAAAACTACAATAATAGATTTTAGCAGATGCTTCAACTAGTCTCTGTTCTTAATGAATATTAAATTAATTAAAAATCAAGGCTCTTATAGTCAGGGAAAGAAGTAAGTGATATAGGTTACTGAGTAAAAAGAGATCCTTCAACAGTCAGATCTCAGCTGAAATCCTGCAATAACACAAGGTAGGCTCTTTTGAAATGTTTCAGAGGAACACACATAATTCTCAACACAAAAACATGCTTCCAGCAAACAAATTAGAGACCCTGTGCTGCTGTTGCTGCACAGAAAGGGAAGTAAGTGTAACTCCTTTGGGGGTATTGGTGAGAAAAGATAAAAAAGAACACCAAAGCAGATGCCCTTGGAAAGACTTTTAAACCAAACCCACGATATCTATGAAGGTGTAAAATGAAAACCAGGAAAAAGTGAATCAGCAGGCCCATCGCTCTGCTGTTAAAGTAGTAGCCAACTATATGCACGGTATAGCTGCAGTGTATCTGCACTGATTGACACATCTCTATTCTGTATATTTATTAGAGTTTACTGTATTCTTTCTAATCACATTCTCAGCAAAAATCTGGGTTCTAAGTTGCTCTTATTCACTTGAGACACCCCCCTGACTTGGCAGGGTACAAGTTGACCTTACCAACTTCATGCTGCAGGGCAGGAGTTTGTCATTGTTACTTGTCTACAAAATATCATTCTTTGTTGTTGTCATGGTATTTTATCAGTTGCACAAGTAATTAGCTCCCAGTAGACGTGGTATTGCCAACCCCAGCAATCTTTAATGGCTTAATTAACAGTCTTAGGACAAGATGCATGGTGTTCTTTGCTGTCTGAGCCACTGTGTTTTGCCTGCACTCATGTCCACATTCAAACAAACTTGGAAACAAGCAACTGGGGAAAAAAAAAAAAAGGCCAGATATTAAACGTATTGTTTTCAAGTCATATTCTGTGGGAGGTTTAATGGAAACAGAGGGAAATGTAAACTTTTGGATCCAAATCTGAAAGAAGGATGAATCAGTACATCCTCTGTCTTACAAAGGCACATTGCTTTCAAAAATACGGACTGCATTCAGTTCTTCAATGCTACCTGTCCCTTCCTAGATCATAAACAACTGCATGTTTAGTAAAGCTTTACTGTGGCGTATCTATATGTTTTGTTGTTATAGAGACTGCAAAATACTCCCCTAAAACTATTTTTAGCTTGCTATCCTCATGTTCATTACAAGGAGATTAAAACATGACCACCTCCTTCAGAAACAAATCAAAACAAAGAAAAGGGAGGGGAGTGTAGGGGGGAACCAAACCATGAGTCATACACACCCTTGCCTTCCTGACAGCATTTAATCCAATGTTACATACTACTGCCTTAATAAGGGCTAAAAGTAGTTAATCTGTCTTTGCATTAGGTAGCATGATATCGAATTGCTGGCCAGTGTATTCCCAGCCCAGCAGAGAATCAGTTGCAGAAAAATGAACAGACCCCTCACCCTCTTCATAAGCTCAGGTGTCCACTATCTATTCCAGATAATTCATCTTTGTCTGCTGTAAAGTACATATCACCTGTACTCCACTCAGGAGCAGTAAACACTTACTCATTGTAAGGAAGAAGATGGCCTCTGGCAGATTAATTGCTCTGACTCTCCTCCTGCTTAAGTAAAACACAATTTCCCATTTTTTTCCTGGATGTGTTTTTTCAGTACTTCACCCAAACCCTTGGCAGAGAGACAAATGCCCTAGACACTCCTTAAAACCCCAAGACTAAGCTCCTCAGTTTATTTAGTATTTTTGTAGGCTTGGGTTAAATAAATACAGTACTTTACAGACCTATGGTTTCAAGCAATTCACTCTGTGTTTTTGTTTTTAACGATTTTCCTTAATTTCCTCTTTTTTTTGTTTTGCCAAGCAAGTTACATAACACAAACCTTTCATGAAGATATTTCTGTTCTTGCCTTCTGCATTTTTGCAATACCCTCCCAGTGGCTGCAGTTTGAGTTACGAGTTACTTATGGTCACACTGCTGACCTTGAGTGGGCCTGGCACCCATGACAGTAGAAACGCTGCATGATCCACACCTGCCCTGAGCTCCTTTCCGTGCAATACAAGGCCTAGCACAAATCACAGTCATATAGTAAGCTTGTGATAGTACTGTGGGACAACATGCTTATTCTTTCTGGATGCTTGGCAGAGAATTCTGGGAAAGCTGTGGAGGACCACAGGTGGTCAAAGGCATTAGCCTGCAGCTACCCTACGAAGCAGTGTGTGTAGGATGTCCGCTTGGCCATCTCAGCCAAGAGATCCAAGCTACAGCAGGGTTTTGTGTACAGATGGCAGCTAAAGTAGGGCAACACCTGTGCTCTAGCTCAAGTTAACATTGCAAAGAGAAACACTTTTGAAGTAATAGATAAAGGAAGTTTGAGAAGCCATATGGTCAAATGAAGACAAAGGAACTGGGTAGGAGCATTTGAATTATCCATCATCAGCCCCAAGTGGGACATGGCCTGGTGAGTTACAGGAGAGCATCCACGTGGGTTACTTTAGTGTTCTGCAGAATGGTGCTGTCACGTTTGCTTGTCTTGCAAAGTAATTAGGGAAGGCTAATACAGCAATGCAGGATTTGTAAATATTTTTGAAACCTTTAAATGGCAGGTGCACTCTGACACATGTAACATTTGTTTCCTGTTCTCAATATTGCCAGATCATATGCATGGGTAGCCTCAAGTGATGGTGCTTTCTCTTCAATGACAAATGTCAGTTCCACTTCATCAGTACAGGATGCTGGCTTCACCTTTAACACAAACCCTCTTCCTAGCCCAATCACCTGAGCATGGCTGGCAGGCTCCAACATGGGAGCAACCCTTTCCTCTGGTGCCTCACACCAGCACAGCCCGGGAGTTGATAGCCTAACCAGTAGGAATCTAAATGATGGAACCACACCCAAGGACACCACTCTTCCAATAGCACATGAGATCTGAAGGAGAAGCTGAGGTCTTTCCTGGTTTTACAGGCAACCTCAGGGGCTGGGGTAGTGCTTATCCCTACCTTACTCTCTTATGCACTTGTATAAGACTTCTTTTGCTACTGGTTTGTCTTTGCTACTTGCCCTTTTATTTTCATGATTGTTTGTAACCACTTCCTGGGGAGCTTAACTGTAGTCTCTGAGCTTCAAGTGATTCAGCAGAGCAGTTAATACACATCAGAAATGGTCACTGGTGCAGCAAGCCAGATCCCTTCCTGGCAGAAGGCACCAGCCTGCCATGCACAGTGCAGAAAGCTGGCACTGCCAAGGGAGCACATCATGTCCCTGTAGGCAGTGGAAGGATGCCTTATACATCTCCATACAAGGCACCTGCTGCAGAGTCCAACAGCAGTATGGTTTTTTGCCAGTGATATGAAATATTACTGTATAGCAAGCAGAAAAATTGCTAAGGACAATTTCTGTGCCTTAAAAATATACAAGGATATCAGCATATGCTATAGGAAAACATTAAACAAAGAGACTTTTGGATGCATAGGATAAGATTCAGTTCCCCTGGCTAGTCAGGATATAGCCCTGTGCTGCCTGTCAGTGTATCTCAGTATTTGTCAGGAATGTCAGTGCAGACATTCCTCTCCTCCCGACAAAGAAACAGGACAATGACAAACCAGTTGTGGGAAAAGATAATTTTTTTTAAAAACAAAGTACTACTTTGAGGTCTGAGGACCACAGGACATTTTTCAGAAGATTCTGTACAAAGGGTGGTTGGTTTCTGTGTTGGATTTCCCCAGGATCACTCCTGGCAGAGAGGGTGCAATCCATGGCACTAGCAGTGCTGCTCCTTGAGTGACTCAACTTTAAAAACTTAAGGACAGTGTAACAACTACCAGGGTTAGTTGACAAATGAAGAATCCGAGCACCAGCTGGGGCTTCTGCGCCATGGACAATGACAAATTCTGGAAGCAAGCAAGCTTCTTATGAAGTCCTGAATGTTAAAATCCTCTTATAAAAGCAAATAGGCTTCTGAGAAAGCCCAAGGGCATATTTCAGAGCACTTTGGATTTTAGCCTGTTTCAGCCTCTACTGCCAACTATCCATCTGTCCTGCTAATGTGCTTCATTATGCAGCTAGGTAATGAGCCTAGAGCTCCTTTACTGGTGGGATTATAATTGCAAGGGGACAGTGAGACAAACTTGTTATGTGGGCCGCAGAGGGAAAGGTTCATAGGAG
This sequence comes from Urocynchramus pylzowi, assembly GCA_013397555.1. Taxonomy (NCBI): domain Eukaryota; kingdom Metazoa; phylum Chordata; class Aves; order Passeriformes; family Fringillidae; genus Urocynchramus; species Urocynchramus pylzowi. The sequence goes on from VZRH01006604.1 coordinate 3,864,106, forward strand.
GGGTTTTCTCATTTTTCATTCAAGCACAGTCCAAGTACATATCATTCCAGTGAAGTTATCCCTATTAGTATGAAATATGTCCCTTTTCCTCGCCATAGGGAAGCTAAACTCTGGTTCAAAGAACTTGCCACAGGGACTATCAGAGGTGATGTTTCACTGGCATGAAGTGGTGTCTCTGGATCTGGCCATGCAGCCTCAACAAAGCATGGGAATAACTGGACTGATCAGGGCAAGAGGAGCACACTTTTTCTTTTATGTTTTCCCTGCACATTAAAAGGCAAAGATTTCAGATACTGAGCTCAGAAATGCTCCAACTCCAGCAATAATAGCTTGCCTTTTCTTCATGCCTGGAAACTACTCAGCTGGCACAGCTGGCTTCTTATGGTCCTACCACTACGGACAGGATACAGCAGGATCAAGCTTTGGCCAAGCATCGGGTCCTCTGCAGCTCTCCTCACCTTTCACTGTTCCCCTTACTACCTGAAGAGATCCCTGAATGTCCCACTTAGCTGGGTCAACCTTCCCTAAGCTGCTTTGTGAATGTCCCGTTTTGCAAAGGAATGATAGCAGAAGACACTATTGACCTTTACCATACTCTACAACAGGTAGAAACTGGTCCTTGTAGTGCTTTATGGCTTTAAAAGCTATTGTGCTTTCAGTTAATTCCTTGATTTTAGCTGCCTGAGTCATTGATGACCTGACTGGTTTGATTTCAGTAGCTTTTGACTTCCTTGGAATGGCATTACCCAGTGGTAGGCGGTTTACCATCTCAGTGGGCTAAATATAAAAGAGTTGTTATATTTTGCTGTCATAGTGGAGAAAGTGGATTTGTTTTATTTTTATGAGTGGTCTAAATATTATCATATCAGATTTTGGCATTTCAAATGCAGAAAGGGCTTCCTTTGAACTCCACTTATCTCCTGTGAAATGGCACTTCTGATTTATGTGGCCAAAGCATCATCTTCTAAAGATTTGTAATAAGGTTTGGATTTGACCTACTGTGAAATCACAATGTCAGAGTAAGTTGACTGTTTTCAAGTACGTGTCTCATTTAAGTGCTTACTTTAGTTTAAAAATAAGAGCTAAGCTGATATTTTAGTAATTTTACATTTCTCTTTGATTACAAGCTTCTCGTGATTATAAAAGTCAACGGTAATATACTCATGGGAGCACAATTATAAAAACCTGGTGTAGCCAAAAATTAAAGAAATAAAAATTTTAAAATAAAAGTATTATAAACATGCTTTATTTCTGGAAGCAACCACAAATAAAGGAAGATGAAAACTGTCAGTAACCTCTAGAACAGAAATCAGAGTCTTTGGGAGAGGCATGCAAATACTGAGACTTTCAAAATGAAAGGTTACTCAGAAAAGAGCTTGATCCCAGTACTTTTCTCCAGGGCACAGGCAGGTTGACCCCACAGGCAGCTCAGGTCTCCTGACAGTCAGCAGCGCTCCAGTTTCAAGGTAAGAAGTTCTTTCTCTTACACTATGGTACTTCAAATGGAATTGAGTTTCCTCTAAGCTTTATGCTTGATAGAGCGAAAGAATGTCCTAATTGTTGAAAGTTTGGCTACTGGCCATAGTACCTATAAAAAAAAAAAATTAAAGAGTCTGGATTATAAAATAGCAAAAATAAGTTTATACTCAGGCTTGACTTTAGTGCCACCAAACAGACAGTGTTAGCTGTGGCTCTGCCATTAAGTATCAGCTTGTACCCAGCACCATCAAAGAAATACCCCTTTGAGAGAGCCCAGTTCCCCAGCAGGACTACTCTGCTGGGGAAATGTTGGAGAACAATGCTCAGACAGAAATAAAAGGCCAAACTGTCTCATGTACTCATCATAAGTCCTTTGAATTTAGTTATCTCCTCATCCTTTGTACGAAATAAATCTGATGTCTAATGACTATCACTTTTCAGGTGGATGTTGAGTATCAAATGCCCAGGACGTTTTGAATGGTGATACAGGCACCCACGTACCCTGCATTTCTACCCAGAAAGTCCTGTCACCCATTCACCCCAGCTTGTGAAGCCTCAGAAACCATAAACAGGTTGTTGACATCCCTGGCAGGTGCTTTACATACAGCAGCATCTTGGCTTTGCCAGGCTGGCCTAGTATCATGGGGGGCTTAGGAGTCTCTGCCCAGCAGGGCAGCAGCTTCCACGCACACTCACACAATCCCTTTAACAAGCACAGTACAAATTATTTCTCACCTGGATGGGGCTTTGTATGGGTTTTAACAAACATCTCAGGTCTTTGGTCGCCTTTGTACATTAAGGGAGAATGATCTTCACCTGGAAGGGTAAAGCCTTGAGATTTCCTTTCACATCTTCAGGCCACTCTTCATAGGAAGAGTGAATGACACACACTCCCACCCTCCAGTCATTTCTCCCTCAGCTCAGGTTGTTTTTGTCCTAAGCTAGAACCAGAACAAGCAAACATGTTGAGGCAGGTTCTACCACTGTCTCCTTAGTCCATGAAAGCAGAATTTAGTCCTACTGAGAAACACTGCAGACAAACTTCTTTAGACCTGTGCCGAGGGCACCAATCGCTCTCGGACAAAGTAGGAAGCTCCTCAGTGCCAGCCCTGCTGAGGTCCGATCTGCCACAGATTTACGTCCTACATCCTTTAGCCTTCCCCGCAATTTCCCCTGTGTCCTATGCATGACCCCTCCCGGTCTCTTCCACACCCTGTGAGGTCAGGCTGGCCGGGAGCCGCCTGTGACACAATCCAGGGCCGAGCTATTGCAGCCTACCTGCCGGCAGGCAAGCTCTTGAGCCGTGTGGGTGTGTGTGTGAGTGTGTGTGCCTTTGTCTGTGTATCTGAGAGCGTGTGTGTCTCTGTGTGTGTGTGTCTGAGAGTGTGTGTCTCTGTGTGTGTGTGTTTGTGTGTGTCTGTGTGTGTGTCTCTGTGTCTATGTGTGTGTCTCTCTCCTGCCCATATGCCAGCGCTGGGAGTTATCCTTCACAGCTCTGAGACCTCTGCTCCCTCTCAAATTTGTTTAAAATTAGCATATGAATGTAAAAGCTATGAGTGCTTGCGTGTGAGGGGCAGGGAGGGTAGGGCTGCAGAGACGTAGTTGTGTAAGCATAATTCACTTTGGAACACAGGCTAAAAATAATAAAGCTACATCATCACATTCTTTCACAATGCTTTAGAAGAACTGGAGTAGTGCTTACAGCTGCAACAAATCCCTATTAAAACCAAAGGGAAGTAGGTGAGGATGGAAAAGCAACCTCTGTGTGCTGCTTGTTCTGCCAGGAAACAATGGACCAGGATGCTGGAACCCGCCACCCATCTCTGCTTGTGAACATTGTTGGCAGTACAGGTGCTGAGCAAAATCCTCACCTCTCTGCTCTGGGTGAGCATGAAGAGACTTTATTAAAACCTCCTTTCAGTGAAGGGCTCCCCTGCCTCCTAAACAGGTTTTTGAAGACAGATCATCAGCAGAGATGAAGCCAGGTGTTAATCTGTGTTCCCCCCCCAAGCAAGCTGACTAATTAGCTAAATCCACAGGCCAGTTCTCTGGGAGCTCTGCTTGCATTTGCATGAAGGAGGATCATTCAGGATAGGAAAGACTATAAGATAAGTAGGAACAGCATGATTGGTCAGACTAAAGCTTTGTTAAAATTTAAGATAACTGAATACAAAATTATATGTTTTTTCACCCCCTGACTTTTTAAACACTGCTGACCTAAGATGACTATCCCTGTTATTGCTAATTTTTAGTATTTTGTGATTAAGGAGCCATTGATGATGGAGGCAGCTGACAGCTACATGGAAGGTTCCTGCTGCAAACAGCTGACACACTGGGGATAAAATAGGAAGAGAAAGATACAGATATGAATGAGGCTGTAACAAACTGCTGAGACTGTACTGTCTGTACAGCAGGCAGTGGTCTCAGCACACCAGGAGCTCAATCACTGAGTAGTAGGGTGTAGATACAGTTTAATGAACATGTTCCTCAGCAGAGCCTGCAGAAAAAGAAGGGAGAAGCTTTGGCCATGGGGACCTGGCACAGCCTTACAAGAGAAACCACTTAGCTGGATATAAATCCAGAGGCTCTGTGGGCAGTTTGGAGGTGCAAGTCCAGCTCTCAGTCAGTGAGTGATAAGCAGAAAAAAAAGGCCACTTGTGTGTCTGTACCCATTTTCTGACCCCTTCCCATGTGTGGAACTGCCCTTGCAGTTTAGAAAGGGATGAGAGCAGGGCTATGGTTGAGCAGCTCCAGCACCAGCTGTGGCATTTGTGCTTTGTTTTCCCTGTTGAACATTTACTGTACCTAATATGGGTAGACAATTTTAGGACAGGTTACAGCTAATTCCTTTCCTGAAGCTATGTTTTTCTCTGGAGACTCTCATCTGGTCCCATCCCCTCAGTAATAAGGGACATTGCTGTAGCAGAGGCATTTATGTCCCTCATTTATATCCATCTCCTGGGGGTGTCTTTATGGCAGGTTGGTTGGTGCAAAGGAATTGAGCACCATGCTTGGGTGTCTGTGCTATATGGGACATGAAGGAAAACAGGACAGATGCTTTCTGGCAAAAAGGGAAAGAAAAGGCTGACAATTCATATGGTGCAGTGCTGTGAGGGCTGCAATAAAAAGAGGAATCAACATTTCTTTTTGACAGAGCCACGTTCCAATGGCTAAGCAGGCTTTAAAGTCAAGAAAAAGCCACATTGACACTGCAGTAGAAAATAGTGAGTGTATACTTTTATTATCTCATTAACACTCCCTCCCCTCCTCCCCAGGATCATTTGGCTCCAAGACTGGCAGCAGGGTACAATAATGTTCCCAGCAGAAACAGCTGGTACAGAGATGGGATATTGTTTGAAATGGCCTGAGAGGCGTCCTCAGCAGGTGGCATTTATCAGCTGTATGCAAACACCGCGCTTCCGTGAGGCACTCTAAGAAAGTGTATATATCAAAAAAATAAAAGCAAAGTGCAACTTAGCAGAGGGAGGATTTGTAGCTGAAACCCCATTTTTGGTATAGATGAAAGGGGAGGGAGTAATAAACAGCCCTGTTAAGCTAGTCTGTTGCCTTTAAACCAAGGTAATGAGGCATGTGGGTGCCTTGACAAGGAGCCAAAAACTGCATTTTGCCACCAATTTGACTTCTACCTTTTTTGTCTCTCTTAATCTGACAGTAAATTCCTCACAGTCCACTGAGCATATCAAAATGGGGCTCAGGCTAGGTCTAATGCCTTTTAAAGTACTACTAGGAAAGTAATTTGATTAATTAAATATTTCCAGTTGTGGAGACAACCCTCTGGGCAAATTGCTCCATCTCTTCCCCTTTTGCACACACAAAACATAGAATAACAATGGATATGCTCATTTTTAGCCTACACACAGAGTTTCAAACTCACTCACTCACTCACTCACTCACTCACTCACTCACTCACTCACTCACTCACTCACTCACTCACTCACTCCTTCTGAGCTGTCCTTCCTGGAGGTTTTTTTCCAGGAAGGAAGATTACTCTAGTGACTGGGTCGGAGAAGTGTGTGTCAGCTCCTAGCTCTACCGCCTACTTGTTTTGCAGCCCCAGATAAATACCTTAACCCCTCTTTGAGACAGCTTCTGCATCTATATGGCCAGGAGACAAGCAGCTCCTTCCACCCCATCACTCTTCTCACTGGTTAAGTGTTCACAGAGCAGTTTAGACCTCCTTTAGTAGGTGATGTTAGATAGAAAAGGAGTAAGTTTGTTCAGGCCAGAGCCCTGCCGGTCTCTTCCCTGGACAGGATAGCTCTGAAACCCCTGCCTTAGGGGAACTGCTAGCAGGATGACCCCACCACCTGATTGAAGGTATAGCACCATGCCAGGGAGCCACTGGTGGCCTGCATTGGCAGAGTCCATGTAGAAGGACAGGACACCACAGGAAAACAGACCCAGTGCTTTTGTAAAAATTTGCCTGATACTTTAGAGAATCTCACCATGAAAGAAAACTTGTGGTTTGCACAGAGAAGCCTCCTGAAAGGAGAGCATCAAATCTTAAACCTTCTTGCAGGAGTACCTTTTTCCTCCACATACAGTACCATCACAGCCAGACTGAAAATGTAACCACTGGGCCTGGATCTCTTTCATGAGATGAATGCAACCTTTCTACCAGAGAACAAAGCACATTTGTGATCTTTTAACAACCATCTCTAACTAACTTGCTTGCTCTGCAGTAAGATAAGCTCCTTGTATCTAAAAGGTGCCCTGCAGTGAAAAGATTGAATCAAAACATAACTGTGACTTTGTGCACAGTAGCTGTTCAGTGAATAACCCATACCAGGTCCCCAGGCAGTTCCTAGTGCCTGTATTATGTCCAAGGGCATGTCTATACTATCACTGGTAGGTAGCTTCTTTATGACAGAAAAAAAAACCCTATCTCTGTGCATTTTGCCAGCCTCCTGCTAGGTACTTCCACAAATATTTACAAATGATGGCTTGTAAGTGAGGAAGGCACAACTAGTCACACGTTAGATATGCTTGTACTGCTCCCAGGCTTGTTAGCTTGCTCTCCTCTGCAAACTCTTCAAAGGCTGGGAGATGAGATGCTCTCTCCAGCATACACCACAGCAGCAGCACAGCACAGAGATGATGCAAGCCTGGCTTGGGCTCAGGACATTACAAGCACAGCACTGCTCTGGGGGCTGCTGCATATGCCAGGTTTGAAGGTAGAACCAAAACAATTTTGGAGCATCCTGCACTGTCAAAGGATTGTGTTCCTCAGCTGGAAGAAGATGTTCACCTTAGAGTCTGTTCACTCCTCAGGATAAGAGCACAGCCAGCTGCAGCATAAAAACTGCATTTAATTTTTGCTTCCTTAAAACAAAGGAAGAAAGGCTTGGGGTTTTTTGTAACCTACAATGAAAACAAAGGGGAAGTGGGGAAGCCACATTTATTACCTGGGTCGACATTTTACTATCCACTCTAACAGGAAGAGCATTTCCTCACAGGCTCTTTAGGACACCTGCTTTTCACTGCAGCACACCTCCCCAGCAGTGCTACCACTATTGCTCACTGGTGTGTTTCGACAAGGAACTGTGTCCCTTCTGACACTATAAACTCAGAAGAGGCCAGAGTAATCTCTTTGCCTGACCTCCTGCCTCCTGCAGACCACACAAAAGCTCCAGTTCTTTCATATCTGAATTTATTACACATGAAAATTAGTCTGGACTAACCACTGCAAATTTTATCTTTAACTGCCCTCAGAAGTAAAAAGCCTTCAGAAAGACACTGTTCTGCTGTTTCAGCATAGCAGTAATTATTTGATCACATGGGACATTTCAGATCCTTGCATATGTAGCTATTATGAGTTGTCCTACCTGTCCCTGTTTCTGGAGAGCTTCCATAAGGAAAATGTGAGTCATTTGGCAAATCATCTAAAGCCAGTTGTGGGTCTCAGATCAGGCCACAGTGGAGAGATGTCAATGCCACAGGTCACTCCTGAATGTTCATCCCACAGTCTAAAGGGCTGGGGACCCCTCCTTTAAACGAGACCCTTGTTACAGAGGTTTATGTAACATCTGGGTAGATGCCTCTGGTTTTTGGCCCTGTCACTGTGATGCCTTTCACTAGCAATCAGTTGAAGCTATTTTAGGATTCAATGGGGAAACAAACCTTCCAGTGGTCTCATTGCTTAATTTCTCTCTATTGCTTTAAGTACAATGGCTAATAGCTAAAGTGGACTTCAGGGTGTTACCTACAGAGCTCTATAATGGTTTCCTGCATTTTTCTTCTATTTGGAAGCTATTTTAAGTTGTTCTACCTTCCCTGGACTGCCCAAGAGGAGCTGTGCTGTGCACTTTCATCAGCTGATTCTGGGAAATGTCAGTTATGCTGTTCTTCTGTTAGTAATATGTTTCTTGAACAATTTAAAAATAGCACAGTATGAAACATTTCCATCTTCTCTCTTCTGGATGAGAACTGAGGGGGAGTTAACTCTTTTCTGCTTCACTGGAGCAAGAAGTCGTGCAGTGTTCAGGTGCTCTGGGGCTGGAGCCAGTTACTGGTGCTGGGAGAGGCAACACGATGAGGGCACCTGGTCAGAACCTGAGCTAAAGAAGATCCCTGCTGTTGTCAGAGCTGCCAGCAGACCTGGCACATGTGGTAGCTGTGTCAGTGCAGGACACAGCAGGTCTGGACATCAGCTGCTGACCTGCATCTGCTGCTTTTACAGCTTGCTTGGGGAGCTCCTCTTTGTGTACTGCTCCAACACACCCTAGAGACCGAATGTAAGCTGGGAACACCTCCCAGGCATCCACCTCAGTCCTACAGTGCCATTCCATTTTTACTCTCAGCTGGGGCACCTCACCACTGGCTACTTGGCTTATGTCTTTTGTTCATTGGCATCTCCTTCCTCAGCTGTTCAGTTTCCTGTTAATATCCTCTCTATTTTCTTTTACCTTCCAGCATTTTTTCCTTTAATTTTTGGTCCTCCCCACCCCAGCTTGTTTCTTTTTCTTCCTTCATTGCTGATATTTTCTCCAGTGGTATCTTCTCCTACACTCCCCATCTGAAGGCAGCTTGGAAGACAGTCACCTACGATGCCGTCCTAGGGAGCTGCTTGGCAGCAGCCCACTGTGATAACCCTATATCTACATGTGTTAGAGGCAGAAAAAGAAGAAAGATCCTTTTATCATCCAAGCAGCAGAAGCATATAATCATCAGACATAGCTTCCCCTACTCATTTGCACTTGCCATGCACTTTTCCTCTGGTCTGTAGACCCTCTGGGACTACTCTGGTAACCACAATGTTGGGAAATACTATTTCAACCACAACATAGAGCTTCCCCTTTCAGATGACAATTAACTTTTCCCCCTGTGGGCAGCCTAGAAACACTTAAACAACAACTGGCCTTGTGTTGCCCACATCATCTGGAGCTGGAGGAGGAGTAGAGGCTGGCACATGGTGGCAGTGAAGGGGAGAAAGAGTGATGCAGTTAATTACGAATGACTTGTCTTGGTTCTGGCCAAGGTCTAGTGCTGCAGGAAGGGCTACACAGGAGAGTGCTTGCTTTGGAGCCCATTCCATCAAAATGAATACCAATATTCCCATACGTCTGGGGCTATGGGGCATCTCTTTTCAGAATGGTATCTAGAGGCACATCAGGGCTTTAAATTGCTTCCAGAATTGGTGTGATCTCATTCTAGTTTCTTCCTATTCTCATGAGCATGTAATACTTGTGGGATGTCACCCTAGCTTTCTGTGCCCATAACTGCTTTAAAGTACTAATTAGATGGTTATAAATCACAAGGGATCTGTCGTGTTTTGAATGACTACAAATTTTGGCATTATAGCTGAGGTCTTGAATGCATTTGCAAGCAAATCCACTCAACACTGGTTTCTGTTGATTCAGCAGTGATGTCGTATCAAACTTTCCTGAGCACTCTGACAGACTTAAGTTTATTAAAAGAAGTCTGGATAGCAGAGCCAAGTTTAGCTGCAGCCAAGTTATTCAGTAAGACACCAAGTTGAGTACAAAAGCAGAAGGACAACTCTCACCTCTGTGCTGATGACTGGTTTGAGAGCCTGCAATTGCTTTGTCTGCAAATGCTGCCATGTGCAAGGGTCTGTCCTAAACAGGAATCTTCTGTACCCACAGTGACCTAGGATTTCAGCCTTAGGTCGTGTTAAGAAGACACCTATGTGTTGGTTATGTGCTGTTTGTCTCCACTTGAAAATAACACTGTGGAAGATGCATTTTCCATCAAATAACAGCCCTACAGACAAAAGGGGAAATAGTAGTAAATTTTGCAAGAAAATGTTTTCCAGTGGAAAAATACTAAGTTGCTAATAACTCTCAAACCTTATTTTCCATGGAATTTCAAACATGAAGGAAGATTTCCAAAGGTGCTTGGCAAGCAGCATTGCATCAGTACCAGACATGGATATTCCCCACAAGTTTCCTGGCTCCTCAGGAACCCATCAGAATTTACCACACTTCCCCAGCCCTTCTCTGAGAGAGATGTGATAGCTGGGAATGCAGGGCTTTTACACTCCCTGATAAAGTGTTTCCTGGGAGAGATGGACTCAGGAAGCCCTTGACAACTGCTGACTAAAACTGGCATGGTCCTTGTCATCTCTACCACTCTCTGCAGCTGAGTATGTGCACTCAGACCTCTCTACTGTAACAGCAGAGATTCCATCACCTAAAGCAGTAGCTACCCCAGGTCTGTGAATTGTGTCTCACCAAAAGGAATGCAAAAAAGTAGCTATGTCTGCCATCATGTTTATGGTTATTTCTCGTTCCTGGGGAATTCTGGAAAGGGTATCTTCATTTCTGCATTGGAAAAAACACAAGAACAAGGGCTTAATACAAACAGTAATCCCCAAGTTTCAAGAAGCCCTTTGTACATGCACATGCATGTTCCCTGCCATACTTTATGCTGCCTGCCTAGCCAGGCTGGAGGCGGATCTTCTCAATCCAGCTTAATCACTAGCACTTCTCCAGAGGGGTGGGAGCTATACAAGAAGGGGTTAAAGTAAAATATTTTCAATTACTTTTTAATGTGCCTAAGACAAATGTACTTGGAATAACTCAGCTACATCTTTCTATGAGCACAGCACTGTTTTCCCAATGGCCGTGAGTTGTGCTGCTCTAAGAGGTTGAGGTGTGTTTTAAAGGGCTTCATACTTGTTTGAGATCCCCTGAGAATACCATGAACTGGTGGCCTTCCAGAACATCCAGGAGGGAACCAGTGGCTACTACAGGGCCAGGGCACAGCCCCTGTTCAGAAGACCCTCCTTTTGGAGGCTTGTTGCACAACCCTAGCCAAAGCACTAAGACATTGCCTGCCAGGCTCTCGGGCAGTGAATTATCAGTAGCACTGGTTGCCTCACACAAGGAAGTCAGGTGAAATTCAGTGTTTATAAAGAGCAAGCAGAATGTCCCTGGGCAGTATAAAATATTATCTTTTTTCCTTTATTGACACTCACAGGAACAGTTAATGCTTGGTTTGGACAGAGCTGATGACACTGCTGTTGCTCATCATTTATCATCTCTAGATTATTGTGGTTGCAAATCATTTGGCAGATTCCTCTCTTTTTTTCCTGCTCCACAGATGGCAGTGTCCATGAAGCATGACACCCTTGCAGGCATCTGACTGTGAGGCTGGAAGCTTGAGGACCTTTGGGGGTAAAATGCCCCTCAGTATTATCTGACCTCTAATGTTCTTGGACTGATGTGCTATAATTTGCACAGTTCTCTCTGACAAAATCTCCCTCTGCTGGGATCTTGGCTTGCAGACTGTGCTGCTTCTGAGAGGAGCCTGTGCCTGTGAAGGGCCTCTAATCACTAATCACACCTTAGAGTGTAATTTTATTGCTGTGCCACTAAATGTTCGTGTTTCAGCTCCAGTTCGACCTCTTCTAGGGTGGGGGTCTAAGGCACTTAAGCTGTAGCTAGACTAAGGGAGCACGGAGTAAGCCCACCACTGTAATTTTATGTGAAAGGAAACACGCAGAAGCTGCACTTCTCCAGCTGATGTCCTGTTTTTTTTTCCAGCTAACAGAGCTGAGCAGCTCCTGCAGCTGCAAATGAGGGTGTTTCCAGTCCCAAGACACACTGAATCAATCAATGTGCTGTTCTCCTCTGCTGGCTTATTAACAGTTAAAAACTAAGAAAACACCATGTCTTGCCCGAGCACCTGCCTCATTTGCCTTCCCCTCAGCATAGCAACAACCCCCACCATGCACTAGCCCTCATTTGGCAGCTTGGGGGGAAGCACAGGTCAAATTCTTTTTAAACGATGAGCTGTAACCCTGTGATCGTTAATAGGATTATACTGGGGGAAAAGGATAGGACTCAGCCTTGTGATTGCAGAGCAACTTATGATTCATGGACACTAGTGTACTGTGTGGGGACATCCTGGACACTGCTGGTGCCTTCTCCTCCTTGCATTAAGATCTCTTTGCACAGAAACACAGGGTTTGTTCAGCTGTCCCTAACCTCAGTTCCTGACCCTACATGGCCAGCACTGTCCAGCTGCCTGGGGCTGGGCCAAGTCCAGAGCAAGGATGGAGCAGCCAGTGAACAACGGAAGTGACCAGCCGTGCTCTCTCTGGGTTTGTGCCCCGGGGTTAACTGGCTTTCTAAGAGAATCACAGCACAATTCACTCTTCCCTCCTAACCCTTCAGCTTTTTCTGCCTTACAGCTCTCCCCAGAAGCATACTTTGGTGACAACATGCAAGCTGGCATGTGCTGCAGCACTGGTGACTCTCAGAGGAAATCCTGGGAACAATTTCTCTTTTCTCCTGCATGCAACTTTTTGCTGGTGAAACTTAGAAGACCAGTACTATTTTTAGAGCCCCTTTCTGGCTGAAATTGGCTAACAAGTTTAGTCATAAGGGTGACAAAGAGGGTAGTCCACAAGATCTCATAAAAGTTCCATAAGAAACAGGTCTAAAACATACCTAAAATTAGGTGGAGTGTGATGTGTTAGGAAGCAGGGCAGGTTTACAAGACAGAGACAGAGCATATGCAGCAGAACATGCCCCTCTCCCAGGGGCATCCTTCAGGACCACCTTCACAGCCAAATAGTCTATTCCAGCCCTCAGCTAGAAGCTCTTCCCACTGTTTATGATGGGCCTGTACTGAAGGATAAAGACCCAGGCACCGCTGAATCATGCATTTGCCACCTCCCACCATCACTAATGCACCATACACCACTTAGGAACGAAGGTTTGGGGTTTCTAGAAATAGAGTGAAATAAAATATCATGTCATCTGCCTGAAGATTCAGCAGCCCACATGTTCTCCCACACATGCTGCTATGAAGGTACCATACCAGTGCTTTGGGCAGTCCTTGGGCTGTTGCTTTGGGAGATGATTAGATTCAGGCTCCAACTCCTAAGCACAAGTGTGCTGCAGAGACAGGCACTCACACCAGCAACATTTATCAGGGTTAGTGGTCCTTTCTGTATCACAGCAAACCCTGCAGGAGATCAGGACAGAGGAGTATCACCAGTAATATTACAAGTACAGCTTCTTTTTTCTCTCGCAGGAACAGGATGATCTTACTGTAACCAAGCCTGAATTCAAGCCCCTCTTCTCAATACACCCCATCCCATCACTGCAAAATACAAAAGCTGGTAAATAAAATTCCTAATGTATCCTAGCAGGGAGAAGAGTTTTTTTCAGAAAGTGTCTATTTAGATAATCTCTGCAGTGCTCAGATACCATGGAAATTAGCAAAGAATAATATCATAGTGAGCCTGCTGCACTGCAGCTTTATGTATCATTTACTGTTGCCAAGATTAAAACTCTCTTGGGGTCTCTTCCCCCAGGGCTTGCCCCAGTAGGTTGACATATTTTGTGATAATTTTGCACTTTCCACAAATTTCACCATCATATTGTTTCTAACCATCTTTCCTTTCCCTGAACCTACAGCTCCTTGCTGTCCAGTACTCTCCAGGAACAGCTTCCAGGTAATGCCTATTCCCTCATTTGGTTCCTTCATGGGGATTTTTCTGAATACAGATTTCAGACTATTTAACATTGCATATCTCATCATCGCTCCCTGATTGCCTTGTGCTCTCCACTGATACCTTGTTGCCAGCTATCCTATATTAGCAGAACCTTGGGCAGTTTTAAAAATGGCTTAAGTCTATGTCAGAACCAAGGCAATTTGAATCATCTTTGATGAACTCTTTTTAAATGCTTTACTGAGACCCAAATATATTCCACCTTATCACATGCTCCTTGAATGTACTTCGCTTGCAATTCTACATGGTAGATTCATTTAAAATTCATTTTGCTGAGGCATATGTACATTTGCTAGACTGCTTATCCTATATTTAGAGGAAACTGCCTTTTAAGCAAGCTTTTGCTGCTGGGAAGTCTGAAGACCAAAGTCCAAAAGACTTTAGCTCACACCCAGCCCCTGCAGTGGTTCATTCATTAGAAGCGATTTCATCTCAGTCTCCAATTTCATGCTGCCTTCTGATGGGTCACAGGCGTGTCAGAGACTCTTGTCTTCTGCTCCTTTTCTGTGATCAGTCGATTGTGATTGCAAACTCCCAGCCTCAGTACTCCCCTTGCCAGAGTCCTGCAGGAATATCTGATTTCTTCCCAGCCCTGGCAACTACTGTGGAGCTCAATTCAGGCAGATGGGCAGCAGCCAGAGGACCTGCCTTGTGGGATAGAGACTAGGCTACAGATTTCCCTGGACAGTTTTCTAGCATATTCATCTGATGACAAAGTAGTCATGCATTGTTTTCTTTAAGTGCTTGAGGTAGGAAGAAACATCAGTCCAAGAACTTAGGAAAAAGCTTTGGAGTGGCTGTAAACATGTGCAAAATAGTAATTATTGCTGAAAATTTTGGGCTTTTTTTCTCTGTTTTTGTTTTTTTTTGTTGTTGTTTTTTAAATATCTGTTATTCAGGGAGTAGCCCAATTCAAAAACCTCTCTAGATGTAAAGAAATACCAGAACAGACAGGAATAATGGATGACTTAAGCTTATATAAACAGTGCATTATCAAAACACATGGTAGGCCCAGAGGTGGCTGGCCATGAGTACATGCATGTTGAAGTGGCAGCTGCACACCCCACAAGGTGAGAGGTATTTGCTTGCACTGTGCTTCCCTCACCTTCCAGATTCCTGATCAACACAATTGTGTTTGATCCCTGACCTTTGTAATCTATTCCATGTGCCAGTATCCACATTAGCAGATTTTCCTGAAGCAGGTATCTCTATACCATGCTTCAGGTCAGGGTTTGTCAAGAATATGGGTATCCTAGTTGGGAAGCAATAGAAAGACTGAGAGGGCTGCAGAAGGGAAGGTGTTTTATTGATAGAGAGGAGCAGATCACAAAATACTCAGATTCAGAACAGGGTAAGGGTGAACAATCAGTGAGAAAAGTAATCTGAGTCCATGCAGACAGCCACTGGTGATGTACCACAGTCAGTCATGGAAGATGACCTTTTACATACCCTCAAGCACTCTGTTCTTCCTCTACAGCAATTCAGAGGATTCTGTTTGAATAAGAAGATTAGTAGGTAAAGACCAGCTCTCCCAACCAGCTACTGCAGTGAGTGTTTAACAGGAACTCCTGGATCCTGAGACCCCGCTGCCCTTCACCCCTGCCCCAAGAAACACTGCACATGCACCACTGCAGGGATGTGTCTTTCAACACGTGCCAAAAGCGTGTCCTCAAAGTATTTTCCAATCATCTACTGGCTTCTAAAGCAATAAAAATGCAAAAGAAAGCTTTTTTGCTGTAAGCATCTTCAAATGCTAGAGCATTTGGACTATTAACCTTCTTACTTTTGGATGCTGCAAGCATTTAAAGATCTGCCTGGCTAAGCACCCTTTCATTAGCTAATGTAGCTGGAAGTTAGTGGAGGTAGATGAACAAACTAAACAGAATGCAATGAATGACTGCTAAAAAGGTCGAGGTGGGACTGCTAAAAACAAAGCAGCTTTATTTTGTAATTTCTCATCAAAACTAACATTGATTACATATGTTATTTCTCCAAAGGAAGAAAATTTCTCTGTGCTGACATTTTTATCTTTTTTTTTCTTTTTTTTTTTTTTTTTTACTGGGGTGGTTCAAAGAATAATTTCCACCACTCTGCCTGTGAGACAGGTTTGAAGATTTGTGGTGTTGTCTCCTAAGCTATTGGCAAGACTTGAATCACTTACAAACAAAAGACTAAGGCTCAGGGGTTAATGCTTGTAGCACAGTCAAGTGATGACAGGAAAGACCTGAGAGGGTTTATATATTATGAAGAGCAAGGACACAATTAGCAAAACACACCAGGAGAGAAACAGTATTCGGGGGTAAAGATAGGAAGGGAAAATGTAGAGTTTGAGGAAGGACTTCTTGGTGGTAAGGTATACAAAATTGTCTCTCAAAAGCAATGTGACAGAAGCTCTACTGCTTGGTAAATTTAAAATTAAGTTGGACAAAGCAATAGTGAGTGAATAAGAAATAACAGTTCTGGTCTAGCAGGAAGGCAGACTCAGGCCTCAACTCCTTGGAGGTGGCTGTTAGCATGATTGTTTCCAAGCATGAAACTAAGTGTCTTCACAAAATATCAGGTACCAGAGAGCTATGCCTGTACCTACTACCAGCTCTGGCAATTTTAGGACAGTTTTCCAGACAAATCTATGAAGAACAGGAAAAAACATGAGGACTGAGACTGCTCTTGAACTCTATGCTAAACCCAGAAATATCAAACACAAAACAAAATTCTGAAATAAAGAGTGTGTGAGAGAGAAATTTAAAAGTACTTTTTTACTTTGCTTTCTGTAAGATGTGTCATCAATATTTTCTGGAGCCAGACTAAATGAGGCAATTTATTACAGGAGATGATGAAAAAAAAGCTGCACTCTTGTGGCAATAGAAGTCAGGGCTGGGCTATGATGGGTTCCACCACTGATTTCCTGCAAAACCCAAAGTCACCTCCTCTCCCTTCCCCAGAGCAACCCTGATAACATGACAGTGGATGGGACTGTTTGCCAAGTTTGCTTCATCTTATGCTTCTTGCTCAAATTGCTCTGAAGACAAACCCCTCCCATCTGGGCTAAATATTAATCATGCACAGAAACAGGGACTTCGCTGAAGTGTGGTCAGCAGAATCAAAGCCTACTATAATGAGAATTTAATGTGTTTAAACTCCTGAAGGCTAAAACAGCTCCTTTGCAAAGCTTCTCAGCCAGGTGCTGAGTTTCAGGCAGCCTTTACATGGTGGTGAGGCAAGGAAGTTGTGTGGGAGGCAGAGTCAAGGGCAACTCGCTGCAACTGCTCACAGCAGGATGCAATTGAAGGCATGATGTGATACACTGTGGGTCTGGCTCTGTACCTGTTGCAGCTTTGGTGGATCCCTTATCCTGCATTACAAGACAGAGACAACCCTCAGGAAAAAAAGGAAATTGTTGAAAAAGCCTACCATAACTCCTGAAGACAGCAGGCTTTTGAACTGGCACATAACAAAAGTGACCTACTCATTTCATACATTTCCTTCAACAATAGCTGAGAACTTCAAGGCCCAGCTGTGCAGCAGCATCACACCATCATACAGCCAAGTGATCCTTAGAGATCTGACTTCAGCAAATTAGGCAGTCCATTTACTGCCTGTTTCTGCTACTACTGGGACTTGCACATGGATAAGACATGATGGGAGGGAAAGGACACAGCAAGTTGGATTTATGCTGCTGCCAATGACTCATCACAGGAGGAGCATTGTTTAGATACAAGTCTGGGTCTTGAGATCTTGGTCAGAGTCATCCCAAAGCTGCAGGATAAAGCAGCAGCTTTCGATCAGCAGCAGTTCCCAGGGACCAGCCAGGCTGACAGCATCACTGCTTTACAGAGAAAAGACTGGCAAAATGGAAGTATATTTTATGCTTGACAAATGGTAACTACTAACAGTGATTGTCATCACTTTTTCCTCAATCCACACTTCCAAGTCTCAGGCTCACATTGCAATCTGGTTAATGCTCAGATGGGAGAACCAGTCACACGCACACACACTCCTATGTATTTTTCTGGGAAAAGTCACACAGTTGTAACAGGAAAATTGGGACAGTACTGAAACATTTCTCAGCTACAAGCCCTGGCCAAGCAGGGAGAACTGTGAAATTATGGGACAGTTTTCAGGCAGAAAAGACAGATCCCAGTTTCATGCTTCATTCAAAACTAGGTAACTTAGAGCCTTGGAGAGCACATTGTAGGCAACAGTCCCACTGAAGGGAGTTCAGAGGACAAGCAAATAGAGCAACAAAAATTCACCATATACACCCTTTATTTCAATTTCCTAAAGTTCCACAAAACCATGCATGAGGAAACCTGGTTTAGGCAGTAGAGGCAATTTTGTCCATACCATATCTGTGCTTATTCTCCTGGAAAACCATCTGGAAGTAGCTGGTACTGTGTTTTCCACTTGGCTTTCATGGCTGAAAGATTAGAAATACATATTTGTCATATATATTGGCATTCTTATTACCTCTGCAATTAATCTCACTACCTCTCCTGGCTAAGCAATTGCTTTCTAAAGCAGTTGACTGTACCCCATTAAGGAATAAGCTGTGTATATGAAATCACATATTCTCTCAGGAAAGGCGATTTTAAACTAAAGTTTATATTAAGTGAGGTTGGAAGGAAATCTATCCTGGCTTTTATCTTAATGGTCTTTTAATGTCACCTTTCCATTTAGATCCTCTTGTGATAATCAGTGGCTTCCCACTTAGACACAGAGGCTTTGGCAGCTCTTTTCATAATACCTGTCCCTTCAGGCAGCGCTCTAATTCAGGCAGTTTAAGTGTCTATGCAAAGAAAAGCAGCGCTTATTAAAAAGAGCACACAAACTTCATCCACTCTGAGCCTTGTACATTAACCCCTGGTGAAAAGGATTTCCAGTTCCTTTTCATGGAATTGGAGGCTCATGAATACAGAAAACCCAGTGGATCAAACTGTTACTTATGCCGTGTCCCCCCAGCCTTCCTCTAGGACAATAGAAAGCCTCAATTAGGAACAAAATGAATCAGTAAAATATCAGACAGTAAAATGATCAGACATCAAATATCTATGCAAGAATTATTAATGGTGCATGAATAATTTCTGAGTCACAGAATGGGTCAGGTTGCAATGGACTACAATGGATCATTTGGTCCAACCTTAATGCTCACACAGGGTCATCCCAGAGCACATGACATGGGATTGCATCCAGGTGATTCTTAAATATCTCCAGTGAGCGAGATTCCACAACCTCTCTGACAACTGGTACAGTGCACACTCACCCACAGAGTAAAGTTTTTTTTTCCTTTTGTTCTGCTGGAACTTGCCGTGCATCAGTTTCTGCCCATTGCCTCTTATCCTATTGCTTTGGCACCCCAGAGAAGAGCCCGGCTCCATCCTCTTGGTACCCTCCCTTCAGATACTTCAATACATTGACAAGGTCCCCTTGTAGCTGTCTCTTCTTGAGGCTGAACAGGCCTAGCTCCCTCAGTCTTTCCTTGTAAGAGAGATGTTTCAAACCCCTCTTCATCTTTGTAGCCCTTTGCTGGACCCATTCCAGGAGCTCCATGTCCCTCTTGTTCTGAGGATCCCAGAACTGGATATAGCACTCCAGCTGAAGCTCACCAGGGCTGAGTAGAGGGCAGAATCACCTCCCTTGACCTGCTGGCAGCACTCTTCCTATTGCATCACAGCATGCCATTGTCCTTCTTGGTCACAAGGGCACTGCTGGCTCATGGACATCTTGTTATCCACCAGGGCTCCTTCTCTACAGAGCTGCTTTCCAGCAGGCTTTCAGAATGAGGTACTCTTTCCCTTTCCAGGGGCTCAGGTGAAGGTGAATGGCCAGTAGTTCCTTGGGTTCTCCTTCTTGCCATTTTTGAAGGCTGAGGTGACATTCACTTTCTTCCAGTCCTTTAAGCACCTCTCCTGATTGCCACAGATGATGGTGAGTGGCCCGGTATGGTATGTGCCAGCTCTCGCAGCACTCATGGATACATCCTGTCTGGGCTCACGGACTTGTGGATGTGAGCTCCTCTAGCCCAATCCTCTTCAGCCAAGGGAAAGTCTTCCAACATTCCTATACCCTGGGCTCCCAGGTCAGGGTTTCCTGATGGCTGGTCTTGCCAATGAAGACCAAAGCAAAAAAGACATTCAGTGCCTCTGTTATCAGGGCCCACCCTTCTTTTGCCAACAGGCTCACGTTATCCTTAATTTTCCTTTTGTTATTGACGTATCTTTCCTGTTGTCCTTGACATCCATAGCCACAATTAATTCCAGATGGACCTCAGCCTTCTTTGTCTTATTTCTACTTTCTATATTCACTTCAAGTGGCCTGACCTATTTCTTTTCATCTAGAAGGGTGCATCCATTATGGTTGCATGGCATTACCGGTCCTGTCTGACATAACCTCTCTGGACCTTTAAAAATTCTACATTCAACTGTTTCTTGAAGGTAATTTTCTTCCTGTTCCTCCTACAAAGACAAAACAGCAGGTACTGCCTTTTATTAATGTATCCATTTTAATATGTCTGCTACAAGATCCATTAAAAGTGCACCCTCACTGGTAGTAACAGACCTCTTTCTTCATCCTGTCTTAACACTCTTAACCATCACCTCCTTCTATGACTTCAGAAAAATACAGCAAGCAAGCAATGCAGAGTAGGCAGTAAATCTTTTTACACTCCCTATCCAATTTTCTGCCGTTACAGAAACAAGCTTCCAGGGATGAGTGCTTACCCCAAAGATGGCAACGAGGCAAAGGAAGAAGCACACATGTTATTCCTTCAAGCAATGGTGGGGTCAGTGACTTCCCCCCCCCCCC
>VZRH01006604.1:3884425-3896636 GCA_013397555.1 Urocynchramus pylzowi
CCCCCCCCCCCCCGCTTTCTCTTCACAGGCTTACCTGAGAGTGATTGCATTGATCGACAGCTGTGGGCAATTAATCTATCAGGGGCTTATTTTGGCAGTACTTTGAAGCACACAGCATTTGCAGGGCCCCTCACCCAGCATAAACTGATGTAGCTTTGCTGCAATGTGATGGACTGGCCTAACAATGAAAAAGTAAGCATAGCTGCATGTTGAATGGAAAGATCAAGCTGAATTGCAATGTAATCCTTCTCTAATACTGATGTGGAAGCACAGTCCCAGCTTCACAGGGCATAGACAACCAAGAGCACAGAGTTGCTGATTAAACAAATAAACCAGCTCTGATGAGCAGAGAAATGCTGAACTCTTCCATCAGCAGTTCACTGAAGCAAGCTCTCAGCACATAAACAGATGCCAGATGCCCCCCAGAGCAGTGCAATGATATCAAGAAAAAATCAGGTGATGGATGGATATCTAAAGAAAAAGAGAGAAAAAAAAATCTATTTCTTTGCACCACTTTAGAGCAATAAAGGAAGTACATCTGACACAAAAACTGGCCAGCAACACTGGAATGTTGCACTTCTGCCTGCTTCCTGCCCATTTTAGTTCATCAGCAAGATTGTCATGAAGGTCAATGCATTTTAATAATGTCATCCAGAGAACAAACAGTTCTCAAATTTCAGTAATTGCTTTGTAGAATCTCAGGATAGGATTCCCATCCATTCAAAAAAATTGTCATTTTATGGGAGAACCTTAAATTGTGTGAGGGGTTTGATGATAAGCTTAGGATGAAAACTCACTAAACGCAATCTTCATTGCTCTTTGCAAGGAGGGCAAATCCTGCTATTCCTATGCAAAAGAATGCAGGGGGTGAAGCTGGCCCTGCAGCACAGCAACCCTGCACAGCTGCTTTCACCTGCTGCCCCTGAGCCCTTGGGCTGCCTCATCCTGGGCTGTGCCCGTGCAGCTCCAGCTCACCTCTGCAGCTCCAGTGGGTTGTCTGTGTGGAGTAATGAAATACATGGGCTCCAGTCTTGCACTTCTCACTGCACCTTGTGGCATAAATTATGGCAGCACGATGCCACCGCTTCCTGTCTAGTTTTGCCATGTCCTTTCCCAAAGACTTATTGCCAAATGCTTTCCTTTTTTCTTGGTATTAACATGCTGTAAACATCAATTTATCAGAAACTGTCACCAGCATGTGATCCAGCCTTTGGCAACAGTGTCTCTCTAAGAGACCTGCACTCAGTATCAGCCTGACAAGTTACTCTTTTGGGTTTTTGAAAGGATTTTTATATGATTTGAGATATAAATCACACAGGTATGTGTGGTTATATGATTATGTCACCCACAAGTGGCATAAGTATTTCAGTCACCAGTGAGAAGAAGCACAATCTCAGTTAGCAAACCCAGGAATTTTACAGGTGGAAATAAATCATCCCTTTCCAACCTCAGCTTTCAGGAGAGCACAGCTGTGAAATGACATCTTCAGCATTTATCCACATGGAAATCATTAGCCCAACTTTCCAAATAAGCTGTCACCTTGGAGCAAGGGAAAGAAAAACCTCTCACACCCAGACTGACAGACATATAGACTTACTCATTGGAGGCGTTCATACCTGATATGTCCACATGGCCTCTGTTTTTCTTACTCATTGGCATTTTGTTTTAGTACAAAACATGACAACAAGGATGAAAAACCATTTAAAAGACCCTGGACATTCAAATAGGTTTAAATCTTCCCATCAAATGAAACAAATGCATGCTTGCATGTCTCATTTACAGCCCAGTCTGAGGGAACAGAGACCTTATTCTTTTGATGAACAGCTTGCACTGTGCTTACATCATGTTTGAGTTAGCCTGATGTATGAAGCCTGATGACTTCACCTATAAGGTATTAGATATAGTATTTAGTTTAAATTGATAAAATGCATATGAATGATTTACAAATCCTACTACAACTACATGTCCAAGCTCATGCAAATCTTTCTCCATTAGCAGAACAGTACAAGCATCCTCATGCACAAGAAGCACATTTTTTCCATCCTTTGCTTTCTGATATAAGCACTTGATGCAAAATGTATGCACATATAGGTATGTATGCAGATGTATATGCAGATGCAGCATTGCTGACATAGGTTAGTTAACAGAGGTGCATGCATCTGAAAATTGCACAGGAATGAACTGACAGCTTTCTGTGGTGCCATAATTCTTTCTCCTAGCGTGTGTCTAGTGGGACTCTTACTGAAACAAAGATCTAATGGGGAAAAAAACCCCAAAACATCTCTAACTGTATCATTAAAAATGTGTTGTCTTGGTGCACAGACAACATGTAGAACCCAGTCCTGACAGCTGTGCAGCCTGGACTAACACCATGTGCCTTGCAAGACCAGCTGTGTTACCCAGCAGCCAAAAGCCCCTTCTCTAAGAGAATCAAAGATGGTCATGGGAACCATTCTCATCTCCCTGCCTGTTGCCTTTTGTTAAAAGGCAAGGCGACCTGGTTTCAAAAGAACAGCACGGCAACCCAAATCCTCCAGGGTTACTCGGGCCAGAGACGCATGCTAACACCAACGTGGTGGACGGTCAAATGGCGTTTATTATCTTATCTCGTGAGGTTAAATAGTCTAAGGGGTTTCACTACGTCAGAGGGGGTCTGTATTACCATCTATGGTTAGTAAGGGAGTGGAAAGGTACTGGGTTAGGAGGGGTTACATTCTTAGGGTGATTGCTTATCTCTGGGGAGAGGGAGAAGGGTCCTGGCTTTCCGTGACATCGCGAGATCTTCCGACCGCTTGTCCCTATCTGCTACACCTGCCTGCTGATGGCTGTCAAGATGTGGGTGGGTCCCTCAAACTGGATTGCAGAGAACTGCTGGGCAAGGTTCTGACTGATAAAGTTGCTCATGTAGACATGCTTTCTGTTCAGCATTGAACTCATGGTCATTGAGCTCATGGTGGGTTGAAGTTTGAGCTCCTAGTGCTCTGCTGCTCCACAGAGAGGAGAAAGCTTTAACAATTCCATTAGGAAGCCCCTAGTTTTCCCTCCAGCAAGTACAGCATTTACTTTAGAGAGGATGTTTCCCTACCCTCAGAAAGCACATTTGGTTCTGTAGGAGACCATCATTTTTCTAAGATATGCAAAGAAAAGCAGGGAAGTAGTTAACAAGCTCAGTCTAACAAAGTAGAATTGCATGGTGAGGGCTTGTTCATACTTCCACAGCACAGCTGGGAGCTTCTCAAAGAGAGAAATCGCAAGAATGGTTTGTACTGAAAGTGAAGGCACCCCGAGCACGGAGGCTGTCATGAGACTGAACACCCATCCTTCTGATATTCAGCCTAGTTGAAACTCATTTACCAGCCATCAAATAAAAAGGGGAAGCATGTTACAGCACTACACTAAGGAAATATTGGTTATATTCCAAAAGTGCTAAAGGGTCATGGCAGCAAAGTACACAGGGCTCAGCAAACGCATACTCAACTAAATTGCATCTGTGGGAAGGTAAAGAGGATGATGTCTGAGGGGCAGGATGCCATCCAGAGGGACCTGGATAAGCTCAAGATGGGCCCATAAGGTCCCATGAGGCTGAATAATAAAGTTAAGTGCAAAGTCCTGCACTTGGACTGGGGCAACTCCCAGTATCAGTACGAGCTGGGGGTAAAGCAGCTCAGTGGAGGAGGACTTCAGGGTGCTGGTGGAAGAAAAGTAGGACATAATAGACAATAGGACAATGGACAATGGCCAGCAGGACCAGGGCAGTGATTGTCCTCCTGTACTCAGCACTGGTGGGGCTGCATCTCAAATCCTATGTTCAGTTCTGGGCCCCTCCAAACAAGAAAGACATTGAGGTGCTGCAGTGTGGTGAAGACCCCACCTGATGTGCTGCATCCAGCTCTGGGGTTCCCAGCACAGGAAGGACAAGGACCTGTTGCGATAGATTCAGAGGAGGGCCACCAAAATGATCAAAGGGGTGGAGCACTTTTCCTGTGAGGAAAGCCTGGAGAAGATAAAGCTCTAGGGAGACCTCATTGTGGCCTTTCAGTGCTTCATCAGGGCTTATGAAAAAGATTGGGACACACTTTATACTAAAGCTTGTACTAATAAGATGGACTAATGATTTTAAACCAAAGGAGGGATTTAGGCTAGATTCAACAAAGTTTTTTTTTACAATGAGGGTGGTAAGACACTGGAAGAGGTTGCCCAGAGACATGGTAGATAGCCTATCCCTGGAAATATTCAGTCAGGTTGGACAGGTCTCTGAGCAATCTGATCTAGTTGATGTTCCTGCTTATTGCAGGGGGGCTGGACTAGATGACCTCTAAAGGTCTCTTCTAACCCAAACTATTCTGTGATTCTATGACTTTGCTTTGCTTGTGTCCCACCACTGACTGCAGAGAAGCCCCACAGAACTACAGATCACTGCTCACTGCAGCAATCTAGTGGCTCATGCTAAGCTTTGAGCTTCACTGGGTAACCAGATAACCAGCTACTGCAACCCAGAAAAAACATGTTGGTGCCTGTGGTGTGAGAGGGAAGATGGGTCCCTCTAATGTCACTGGGGAAGAGCCTGCACTATTCAATGCTGTCACTGGATTTTCTCCAGAAGGTTTGGGTTTTTAAAGCCTTCTGTAGCTGTCCCTTACTTGGGGAGGGAGGGGGCATTCAGGGAGAAACAACTGCCTGGTGAGCAGGTTTTTCTGCTCTTCATCAGTGCCTGGAGAGTGTCTACCCTGCTGCCCCAGGACTGCACACAGAAGCCCTGCAGGCGAATAGTTCTCTCACCCAGAACAGGCCACGGTAAGCAGGGCAGTTCATTCTGCAGGCACTTCATTTTGTGCAGAAAGAAGAGAGTTTGTGTGTTGTAGCTTGGGCAGTTAATTAAGAACTGAGAGCACTTTTCCTGGGGCAATGTGCTTGTTCCTTAGAAAGGGTGGTTGATATTATTTATGGCTTGCATTGATCTAACAGCTTGCTGCCAAGGAGAGAAGTCCTACTTTTCCCTCCCTGCATTGACACTAGCCCTGGCAGCCCTCTGAGCTGGCTCTGCTCCCTGAGCTGGCAGGGGCAACCTCTTCAAGTCCCAGGAGAACAGAAAGTGGGAGCAAGAGGACCCCTTGACTGGGAGCCATGGCAGAGGGAGCAGAGAGCTGTTGAATCACATTGGCTCCAAGGTGCAAATTTCCATTTGGTGCTAAACAGAGGTGAGATGAAACCTGCTTAAAACACTGATCTGGCTTCTTGGCATCCACAAATAACAATAAAGCTGTTTATGGCATTATTGTCCTGCAGGATACCTGCCTCATTCTCTAGGCAGAATGGGCTGTCCAAAACTCTGTTTCATTCACTGCACAACGTGAAGCATGTTGGGCAAGAAACATGGGCCAAAGAGACATAAAATTAAGTAATGAACCACCATAGTAACAAACAGGCATCGACTGTCAAAGTTAAGGAGGAAAGCACAACTTTATACGAGCTTGAATTTGGAGTGCTTCCACCAGGAAATATGTCCTTTTGCATGTAGCTCTTAGTGTACTTTTGGTTTTACTATGAGAAACTGCCTCAAAAAAAAAAAAAATTTACAAAACCAAACCAATGCCCAGTTGTGCAGAAGTCTATATGAGGGTGCATCACCATGGCCCCCTCTATCTGATAAACAGCCAGGTGTTTTAGCTAATTGATCTTGTGCTGCCTGCACCACTTCAAGGCCAAGGAGTGCTGCCAGCACCTCCTGTAGCTCTGGTTAATGGGTATGAATTTCTGCACATGTGCCAACTCAGCATCTTGGCACAGGTCTTGAGGCCTGAAACTTTGAACTGAAACACTTGTAGTGACCAGTAGTATCATGTAAATACTTTTGTGGATCAGATTTCTACTTCTGTTCCTATTTCTATGACCTAGAAAACATGAATTTTGTGCACACACAGCATCACTGAGTATAAAGGTTCATTGGTTTTTTTCCGAATATTTGGTATTTTTCTTAAATCTCTTGCCTGTGAAGAATAGGAACATCTTAAATTCCATCAAAACAAAAACAAAGTGTGGATTATTCCAAACTTAACTTGGTTTGGTTGTAAAGAAAAACTCATAGCCATGGTGCAGCCTGTGGGTGCAGTAGCAGAAGACACCATTCCCAGTGCCCGCTCTCCCTCTTCAGCCACTTGCCTCAGTACCAAATAACACAAAGTGGTTTTAACACCTCTGCACAAATCCTGGATTTAGAGGCAAAAACTCGGCCGATGACAGGAAGTACAGATTCGTGCAGGCACATCGTGGCATGACAGTGCCAGGCAGAAAGTGGGTGTTCAGAGGCAATGAATGGCACCCAGCAAGGCACCTGTCCCACACCCTTGCCCTGAGGAATTGTTCTTCTGAAAGGCCCCACAGCCCCACCAGCCGGGCAAGACCTTCAGGCACGGGGTGTGGATGAGCTGGGCACCAGGCAGCTGCTACAGGCACCAGCAGGCTGTGCCCTGGGCCATGTTCCAGGCAGATGCCGCAGGATCAGATGTGCGGGGGCTGGGGTGCACTAATGCACCAGCGGATGCCTTTGCTGGGGGTACTGCTGCAGAGGCTGCGAGCGACCTTCCAGCTTCATTCCATCAGCACGGACTACGCTGCTGCTAGAAAGCTGCTGCTTTAAGCCTGACACTATATAAAAATCCTGACAGGCATCACCTGTGCTTTGGTGCAGCTTGCATTTAGAACAGCCAGATAACATGGAATCATGGCTTTGCTTGTGATCCCGATTTCTTGCTGCAGTGATGCTGTGACTTGAGTCTGGGGGCAGCAGTCAGAGGCTCTCTGGGAGCATGCTGCCTGCACTGCCTGCTCCCAAAGTCTCTGCCTAGCTCCTTGGCTGCAACCAAGCAAGGCTTCCAACCAGCAAGGACAATACATGTCACCCGTTTTTAACACAGATGGAGTATTTATAGTTTAGGGCTTTTGTATTCTCTTCTATAGCTTAATTAGCAATATAATTTCCTGTAGCTCTCCCTGTACTTGTGGGAATGGAGGAGAACGGCAATTACTGTAGAAAGCCAGGGGCAGTGGGGGGAGAGGAAGAAAAACAGAGAGACACACACAGAGCCATTTCTTTGCAAGTGGCATAACACGGAGATGGCTCTGAGCTGCTGCCAGCGGAGGGGACTGTCTGCAGTGGGTTTCTGAAGGAGTAATGACTCATTTCTACTTCAGGAATGTTCCCGTATTGCATAGGAAGAAATCGCATACGTACTGAAATAAACTAGCTTGAGTCTGCAGTACCAGCACGGCCTGCATTAGCAGTACTTTCACATTTAAACAAAAAGGATCTAAACAATACTATAAAGGAAATCTGAACAGCTGTCAATGCCCTAAAATAATCATGTTACCGTAAGTGTTCAAAGGCCATATTGTCTAAGGAGCTGAACAAACATAAAAAACCAGATTTGTGTGCTGAATGTAGCCTATGGCAAAGTACAATAAGGGAGGTGAAGGAAAAAATGAGAAGCAGTGATACAGGGAAGGAGGTCCAGAGCAAAGAGTTCATGAGGCAGTGTTCCTATGGTGAAAATAGCCTAAGTATCTCCCCTTCCCCTGGGCAGGTATTTCTCACAGAAAACCCTTTTCCTGTCTCTAGCCCTGTCACAGGCAACCTGACTTATGCTGGCACATGGGATGATTATATCACTCCAAAGGCTTTTCTCCTGACTCCTGTGGGCTGAAAAGAGGCCTCCACCTCAGAGCTGTGGCTCTGCTATTGTAGGGAAAGGCACTACAACTGCGGTTTGGATTTTCTTTGGGCATGGCAGTGTTCATGGAGCTGGGCTGCTTTCCTGGATGGCTTCTAGCTCAGTGTTGACTGAGCTAATTCATAAATCCTGCCTCCTCCCAAATATGAGAAAAATCTGAAGCCTCCATCTACATCAGCATTAGAAAATACTTATAGCACAACATATACACACACACACACACATATATATGTGTGTGTGTATATATATATGTGAATTGCCTCCCACAACACTTCTCTCTCATGAGGTGGAAAAAACCTGTTTTCATCTATGAGAAGGCATGAAAAGGGAGGTGGAAACAATTAAAATTAACCAAAAGTCGCCATAGCAGCAGAATTTTGACAGCAATCCTGCACCCTGTGCCTTGCTGCTCAGCTTCAACCTCTGCACAGACACATTCTCCCACAGCATTCTTGGCCCCTGTTACAACAGCTGCCAGCTGAGTTAGAATTCATATTTTAAGCATTTCTTGTGCAGTTATGTGTTTTACTTGACTGTTTTGGAATTATCTACACAATGAAGGCACAGCTCCCTTCACTGCTGCCTTTCACATCCTCCCAAGTGTCATTTTGAGCTGCAAGGAAAACATTTAGAGAACAGTTTAGGAAAGGTGAACCATCTGCAAGTTTATGAAAGACAGAGAGACCTGGTTTGGCCATGTTTGTCTCCAGGCATTGTTTGCAAAACCTTTTCAGGATGAAAAGGAAAAGGCAGTTGCAGCACAGGTGTGAGCACCCTGTAGCAAATCCTCAAGCTGGGCTCAGGCAGGAACGCTGAGTTACAGCTACAATTTTCTTCCAGCTTCCTGCTCATGCAACCCACATGCTTTGTGCCTAAATCTCTGTGTGATGCCTGGTTTGCTGCAGACATCCCAGGTCACAGCTCTGTAAGGCAGCCTTCATTTCAGGAGTGTCTGTATAGATACATATGCACACACTTATGCAGAATAGTAGGTCCTGGGAACACTTTGGCAAAACCGGGACTGCCCCTGCACCACTCTGAAAGGTCCAAGAGACAAACCACAAGGACAAATGATCGTTCACCCTGCCCCAAATGTTTTCTGCAGCTGGGCAAGCAAAGGCTCTCGGCTTGAACACACTGCCCAGATTATGCTTTTCATGGTGTGTGTAAACTTCCTCTCCTTGTCCTCCATTCCCCCACCCCTGATCATGGAAACACCTCAGCCAGTGACACACTAGAGCTAGAGGCAGTTTCCCAAGGCACAGACAGGGACAGATGCACCTTGGGCACATCACGCGTAGAGATGGCACTTGGCCATCTTTAAGCAGCAGCATTTTTTAAGGCTGCAAGTCCCTTTGGGGGGCAGCTGGGCCATGGGCAGCCCCCCCACCTGGAGGAGGGCAGGAGGTGCTGGGGTTCAGGGTGCCGGTGGTGGGGGCTAGGCAGCATTTTAGGCTTCCTTCAAGGCACTCTTTATATAGCTGGTTACATAAGGCTGTGCAATTTGGCTCCTGTTGGGAGAGAAACGTGGGTGTAGGAGTACTGGTACACCAAACCTGACTGTAAAAGTCATCTGTGGGGTTTGGGTTTTCTTTCCCTGTCATTCTCCACTAATCTCTAGAACAGCCACTGCTAAATACTTAATAAAAAAGAGAATACCTTAGCAGTAAGCCATGGTGTGCCTCCAAAACCCGAGCTGGCAGCTGGAGAATGATCCCCATACAGTTTTTCAGACATGACCATGCCAAGGGCTCACAGGGGCAGCACCACAGTGTTCACCCCCATTTCTGCAGTGGGGGCACCAGGTGTGGAAGAGGGTGCCAATGAGCTCAGGGGGCCCATCTACCCCCACCCCTGAGGAGCTGTAGTAATCAGGGATGAGAGAAGCAAGGGGCTGTTCCCCTCCCTCCTTTTTCCCCTGGTGCTGACAGTTCCTATGCCACAGAAAAGGGTGAGCATGGGGTTTTGGGCTTGGAGCAGCAGTGGAAAAAGCACCATTTCTCCCAGACTTGACACTGATACGTATTTACATGGTGTGTTTCATGCCCAAGATGAAGGCCAGTTCTGCTGTGCCACCGCGCATCACCGCTGCCATCTCCTTCGGGGAACGCGTTTTCCATAATGGAAATCAATTGTGTTGAAAATAGTTAGGGAGCCGCTCAGGGTAACATCACGTTCAGCTGAACTTGCGATCGCGGGCAGCGCCACGCTCCGAGCCAGTGACTCATTACACGGGTCACCTGCAGCTCTCATCACGCACTCGCAGCTCCCGTTACTGCCGCACAGCGCCAGGCGAGCCCGTGGGGCGGCTGGGTTCGTCCTGCACGCACTCAGGGCTCCAAGCGGCTACAACAGCAAGGCTGAGTGGTGGCGAGGCTTCCCTGACAGCAACCTACCTACCTTGAAATATGAGACCTTTTCCAAATACAACTTTTTTTTTTTTTTTTTTTTTTTTTTTTTTTTTTTTTTTTAACTCGTGTAAGGTAAGGTACTAGGAAAGCGTATCACCAAGGCCACAGTCAAGAATAATTTTCAGGGATCATTTTCATAGATTCAGTGACAAAAGACAAGAGTGTTGCAGGAAGCTACCACCCAGAAGTTTCCAAGCCTTAGGCAAAGGTAAGTGAAGAGCATTATAACCAGGGTGCAGCAAGGTTATCTTGTTATTCACAGGAAAGATGCTGAGAAGGTAAGAAATAGAAACTCCAGGCTCTACCATGGCTGGGAAAGAGAGCTTGAGAGGGAGGCCTTTGCAGATCAAGGGGATGAAACAAGCCCGGTCTTGTTGTAGATGTACACAAAACTGATGGACCAAAACTCTCCATTAGTAGCAAACAAGAAGAATGACAAGAAGCATGAAGCTGTGGTATATAATTGCCCTGAATCTATCTGAGCACTGCTTCTTCCAGAGACAGCTGCTGTCTTGTTGCCTGCAGAGGGACGAGCTACCGGTTTTGCTTTCCACACCTCTGAGTGATGGGCAGAACCTGCAAATGTGCCAGCAAAGACAGATGATGCAAAGGGCACTGGTTTTCTCCCTCACAGGAAGTCAGGGAGCACAGAGGGCTGACTGTTCCAGGTGCTGGTAAACACAAACGGTACAAGAGAGAAAAAGTTAATGTACCACAGCAATGACAGTGCAGGGGAGGGGGAGCTGGTCTGTTCCAAACCTCTGATACTCCTACGATGAGAAAAGGAGGAGGGGCTGGAACAGTTCCTGTTGCTGGGGAACATCGCTAAGGTCTCTCTGTCCCTGTCAGCCACTGCTGGGACATGTAAAATGTGCTCCACTAGCAAGGTAAAAATTGTTTTCTACAAAGACAGCATTGACTTCCTGGTAACAATCTCCTGCCAGCCTTTTCTGGCACCTGCGTCAGATGGTGCAGGTAGGCTCACAGTGCCCAGGTCCCAAGCATTTGTTTCCACACCTGAAGTAAAAAAGAGATACTGAAGGCTGTGCAAGGTCACGGTACACTGCTCTGAGCCATCCTGTAATGCCTGCCACAGCACAACGGATGTGGGGTCCAAACAAGCAGGAGAGGCTACTCAAATCCTCATCAGCTGACATTTCTACTGCAGCTGCAGTATGGATACTTATTTGGGTTGCAGGGTTTAGACATGCATTTCTAAGAACCACACGTGGAAACAGCAGCCATTTCATTCCCAGCATCGCAAAGGGGCAAGAACACTGCACCCCTTAAACCAAGGTGCAATTTGTAATTTTACCTGAGCGTGACAATGCACCATAATATATACAATACACTGAGTAAAAGAAAGGTGCCCATTATGACTTTTTTAGTAGTTACTAAGACTTATATCTGCTAAATCAGAACCACATTCAAAATTAATTTGCACTTTTGAGGAATTCACCTCTGGTTCACTTTGACCTAGGGGGATTACTAGAAAGAGACTGAAAAATTATATTGGGGCTGCCTACTCCACTTCCTTCAGCTTCTGGAAAGACAAAAGTGGTCTTTCTCTTTCCTCATGCATATTTTCCTCAGTATCTTTGTCTTCCTTTTTCTTGCTATTTGTTCCCCTCTTCTTCTTACTCCCCTCGTCATGGGATCACTGACGTGAAAGAAAATAATTAGGTGGGTGGGTGTATTCCTTTCTTTGTGATATCTTAATAGACATTATGAAATAGTGGGGGGAAAAAAAAAATCAAACTGACAAATTCATTCACCCATTGCTCCCTCCTGTGCAGAGCGAAGGACACGGGGCCGCGCAGGTTCCCGGGGCGGCCCAGCAGCGCGGACTCACCGGTCGCTTTAGCGGGAACAGCTGGATGTTGCGGTGAGGGTGGGAATTAAAGCGGCATCATTGGGACCACAACCCCAACACGGCACAGGCCGGAGCAGAGGAGCGGGCGGAAAGGCAGCTGCGGTTACCCCGGCTCTCGCGGCCCGCCCGGGCCCAGCGCCCGCCGGCCCCTCTCCCTCACACCGGGCCCGCCGGCCTACGGCGCCCCCTGCCGGCCGCGG
>VZRH01006604.1:3901575-3921818 GCA_013397555.1 Urocynchramus pylzowi
AAAAAAAAAAAAAAAAAAGCAAAAAAACCTAAGCTATATAT
The DNA here is from genome assembly GCA_013397555.1 of Urocynchramus pylzowi. Lineage (NCBI taxonomy): Eukaryota > Metazoa > Chordata > Aves > Passeriformes > Fringillidae > Urocynchramus > Urocynchramus pylzowi. Next base: position 3,901,617 of record VZRH01006604.1, read on the forward strand.
TTTGGTTTTCAGTCATTTGTTTACCTCAAGGCTTAAATCCAAGGGAAAAAACCCCAACCCTGTGCAACTAATGTCAAATAGGGGCTTATTTTCAAACAAACTTCTCCCTTTTAAATGAAGCAATGTTCCTAGTGATACAGAAACCCTGAAAGGTTAATTAATTAAAAGTATTTACCTGAAGGGAAGGACATAGAATAAAACCTTCACTAAAAGGCCTTAAATTCAAAACTTACACATGTTCTTCATTCCTGATAGCAGCATTACCAGACCGCTACAGAAGTTTCAATTTCTGTACTACATTTTCATATATGCAGGAGATTAATTCCACTACTCTATAATGTGATACATGTGATAAATAATTTTGCTGTTCCACATAGATTCAAGGGTGGCAGATCTGTGCATTTACACCATGATTAAATGGGACAGTGTATGAATAAAGTGAATAGTAATATGCAACTTCAAGATGCACAGCATTTCTGGAGGACAAGTTTGCATAGTCTATGATGCAAGCAAGGTCCCAGTATCATTCACTGGGAACAGTAACAGGAATCGAGTAGCTACCAGGCACACAGACTTCCCTTTCATGGCCCGATGGCATATAGTGACTTGAGCTGGAAATATCAGTGTTTCTTAGGTAGCCGTTTCTTTCTTTTTTTCTTATGCCATGTAATTTCACTCTTACATTAGGTACATAATGGACAATGTTTCTCTGATGTCAGAGAATTAATTATAACAACCTCTGTGGTATATCAGAAGTCTCTTCTAAATTACAACACATATAAAGAAGTGAGGTGACTGGGAAGAAGATGGCTGCTCCCAAAAGCTAGAACTGTATGCAAATTCCCCACAGAGTCCTATATAATTACAGGTCAGAAACAGGAAACAATCACAACAGGTACATTTCTTTCTTACGGATTAAGAAAAGTGAGTCATAGGAACTGCAAGTCAAGAACAAACCAGTTTCCCTCTCATACTCCCATGATAGTTTTGAGTTACTTGTTTCCCTGAATACACACTTTTAAAAAAATACAATAAAACCTAGGATATGTAACACATGAATAATTCAACTTCACAGTTATAAATACTCAAATTACACTTACATAGAATATATAATCACAGAAAATAAAATTCAAGTCATAGAAAAGAATGAAGACTAAAGGGAAAGAAAAGGCAAGGTGGTAAAAGTGATACAAGTTTAGGGCTGTGCCTTCTACAAAAGATCATTGAAAGCAGAAGTCAAGTTTTGTTGGGTTCTTTTTTTGTTTTGTTTGGGGAGTTGTTACTGTTTTTTCTTTTTAAATCAGATAGAATAAAAAAAACCTTCAAGCATCTGTGAAGTAATCATGGACCTGCACCTCCCACTACAAAACTAAAACCAGTGTGTTTGCCAGAGAAGAGCCAATGAAACAACACAGCCAGCTCTGGGTGTAAAGAAGCAAAGTAGCCACGGCTAGTGAAGGGAAGACAGATGGAAAGTCGTAATGGGGCCCACTTTAAAGCTAGATGTGTTGTACAGGCTTGAGGTACCACTGCCACCACAATAAAGTCTGATGTAGTACAGGGATACTCAGGTGCTTTTCTACACATTTGTTATTTTACCATTTATTGTGAAGAGGATGCAGCAAATGCACTTGTACGAAATACAGAACATAGAACCAAACCCATGGCACAGCCCTTACCATCAACATGTATATGGAGAGGGAGGGGATTAATCCCAAAGGCAATTTAAATAATGGTATTTTATATACTTATATTTATATATATAAATAAATGTTCTCAGCAATCTCAGGGTTGTTTTTAGTGCATTGCTGTAAAAAAATTAGTGCAGTTCTCATTAATGTTTAGCTCATAAGGAATAAGAATCTATACATCTGTTCAGTCTCTTCTTGCCACACCTGAAACCCTTACACTGTTTCACCAAACTGAAGGTTTGTAGTCAATTTCATTAAAATAAGGTGGATGAATTCCACGCACTCTGTGACAAGACATGGCAATTTTTGGCAAAACAATTAGAAAAATATGAGGTGCTCTGATCTTAGAACTGAAAAGTTTGTTGATTTAAAGCATTACGCAATGCATAACAAAATTTATAAACAAAAGATATGTCTCAACAAATCTATCCTTCATGCAAGTGTTTCTTCAGCAGCTAACAACTTAAAAAAATTTCTTACACTTGTTTATTTGGGGAAAGGGACTTAGACAAATCTGTGTTTCAAGTCCTTTCCTACAACCGGACCAAAGTTTCATATCCTGGGAGCTGCTTCTTCTGGACCCTTCTCTCTTCTGAATCATTGGAGAAGGGGAAGTTTCAGTCTCAAAGAGATTTACACTTCAGCCCCAAGTTCAAGGACTCCAGTTTCAACAACAGCAACATATTTATCTTCAATTTGAACCAGCAGGATGGTTTTATCTATATGTGACCGACTACTTGGATCTCTGCTGCAAGGCACCCAGCGGTGAATCACCTGGGGGGAAAAAAAAAAACAAAGTATAATAAACTGAAAGCTCCATAGGGAGAGCTGTCATATCTAAGTTGTGGCTGATAACTCAGGGCCAAAGGAACAAAAATACAGGTGCTATATGACTTAGTTGCTCATTTTTCAATGACAGCATACCCATGGATAAGCTGCACGCTGAAGTCTTGCTGAAGATCTGCTTCTTAAAATGACAGTTAGATCTTTTACAACCATGAGAGCAGCCAGTCTGATTTAGATTTGAGCAGGAACAACTTGACCCAAATCAGAACCAAACAGTTCATCCAAAGTGAGTAGCAACTAAAAAAAGGGCACACATAGAGATTTGGGATATTTTGATGCTCAATTAGTTAGAATCTTAGAACGCCTCAGTGTTGTGCAGCGCAGAATGGCAGTTCACCAGGAGTCAGGGGTAAACTACTGTCTCTCACAACTTAAAGCTCTTGCCATGATTTTATTACCTATGCACTGTGAATTCAAGGTTGATCTTCTAAACCAAGTTATTCAAAGATAATTTTAAATTTAAAATATTACAAAGAAGAAAAGGTTCAGAAACAGTGCTACAAATTATTGTACCATACTTCCTTGGATCTACAGAACTCAAGTACTTTATCTGACACTTCCAAGTATCCTGTCTGATACTGATTGCCAGGAGGTCCCTTTTTCATACCTTGTATGTCTCTGTTCATCTGCCTCCCTAAAAACACACCCTTAACTTCTGGGTGCCCCAAAGGAACCATAAAGATGCTCCATTAACACGGGTATAAGCATCATCAGCTTCACAGAAATAGAATTATCTCAAATTTTCCAATTGCAGAAAAAGAACCCTTAATTCAAGACAAAGTAAGTCAAAAAGCAAGTAAAACTAATTACTACAAATTCCACAGCAGTAAAGTTTTCAAGAGTCCTAAAGATATAAAGGGAAAAAAGTGACAGAAAACCACAATCTTCCAAGATCAAATCCAAGAGACTCAATCTTCATTATACACAGCTGGCAATTTCTCTTAACACTAGGTGAAGGACATTTAGCTTTGTCCATTGCATGAGATCTATGCTGCATAGATACAGTGAGAGCATTTCAGCCAGGGAAGCATGGCATCTTCAGTTCTTCTGATGCAACAGTGTGATATTTAAGTGTCTGTTCAAGTCTGACTTCCAAGTGTGTCCATATAATTTTTATGCTGCTGTATGGAATGAGAATATCCTGTCCCCAGACACAATAAAAAGTTTTCCAATGAAGTCTCAAGGACTATATTCTTGTTGTCCAATTTAACACTGGTGCCTTTGAGATTGCTACAGGCATCAATATCATGGCTCCTTAAAAACTGTGTATATGCAAAAGTTGTACATAGAATAAAACTCATCACTGCCACATTGCCACACTCAGTTTTACCGTATCTTCCATAAAGAGATTGGCATTTATGAGAATGCGAATGGCATTTATTTGGTACATGCAAAATGTTGTCACCAGGTGGTAAGAATCTCTTGGAGGAAAAGGGTTCTTCATGTATCATAGAAAGATAATGCTGGGCATATCCTCTCAAAACCTGGAAAAAGTAGCTACATTCCAAAGAGGACTGCTAAATGTAATTTCTTTGAAGAAACCTTCTAATGTCTTTCTGCCTTACAGACACGTTGCACTGCATACTTACCAAGATAAACTAAATTAGGAAAAATGCTTTTTCTGTGTAGCAGCAAAGTTTTAAACTACTGAGTGCTGAACTTCATACTAAGAGCAGACATAAGGGAAACTGCTTAATGAGCAGCAACTCAGCAGGTAAGAATAATTTCTGCCTATTTGCAGGAAGGACCACAGCCACAGGATCAGAAAAGGAAGACTATCCTAAGAGCTTTAATGATACTAGCATGTTTAACCACAGGCAGCTGAAGCAGGCAGTGGAAACCATGTCATCAAGTTAAATCCTTTCCTCCTAATCACATACAGGATAATCTGGTGCTTTCCCTCCTTTCTTGTTAGGTTAAAAGATGCTTCTCTTAAAAAAAACTGCCTATATGCTGTACCAAAAATAGATGAGAAGCACTCAGAACAACAGCTTACTCTGACCTTTTAATCCTCCTGTTTTAATCTTTCTATAGCATCAATCACTGTACATGTCAGCACGCTGCAATTCACAAAACACACTCACAAACTCCTGAAAAAAATTGTCCAGTGACACCAGGCAAGAGGATATGTATCAGTATAACCCTTTACATTCACCATCTTTATCACATTCTTGATCTGCAATAGTATGTCTAAACCCAAGATAATTGAGAACATTTACAACAGCATTCTACTCATAGGTGTTATCTACAATGTAACCCTACTGTCCTAAGAGAGGGCTGTCAACTCTAGTAGATTCCTTCCATGAATAGTTGTGTTTCCAGGGCCTTTTCTTAATGTTGATGCAACAGCAAGGCAGATACAGTGTACACTGTGTTACTGGCATTATCTCCATTTCTTACTTAAAGTTTGCACATATATTCACACTGACGTGGACTTTCAAATGGCAAAACCTATCACTAAGAGCAATTTATAAATAATTCCTCCAACTGAGGTAAGCAGTCAAAGAAATCTCTTCAAAACTGATCTATTCCAAATGAAAATACAGTTGTATTGAAGAACAATTGCAGACCATGTCAGTGACTCTTCCCTCTATCACTGAGAGAATACCGGAGCATCTTTACAGACATCAAGATCTTAAAAAAAAAGTACATCTCAGTAAAAATCAAAAGGTTTCAAAGACCACACTGGGTTTTTTGCTCATAAAAGGAGCCTAAATTGGGAGATAAGTTTTCTAGCCAATGCAGTGAATTTTGTAAACTGCATATGTAACATCCATACGGAAAAGAGAGACACAATTTCAAGTAATGGGCTTTCACAAGTTTTAGTTAGAACAGATTTCCTTCTTAAAGGAAAGTAAACACCTACCATGTATCTTTTATATAATAAAGAGACATCTAAAGACTATCTTATTTGGCTATATTTTGATCAGAATATTTCAAAATCAAATACTGTTAATCTTTCAATTAAGGACTTGTTAGTAAATTTGTTCAGGGATTGACAGTTTAAAGAAAGGAAAATGAATGTTGGATGAATGAGAGCAATGCCTGAGAGATCATGATGAGCTGAAAGAAGGCAAGGAAGGAGTGGTAGCTTACAACATTTTAAACATCATCCTGCATCTTCTGCATGGAGTTGCAGAAATAGCTCTCTCCCTCAAATTAGGATTCTAGACCTGCTCTTCCAGCAACAGTGACTTGGAGGACAGCTGCTGACCTAACTTACCTACTACATTGATCTTTGCACGGACATATAGGCAGACTGCCACAGAATCAAGACACTGCCTTTTTCAAGGTTAGCTTGACAACTTCCAAGCGAAACTTACATGGCCTTCCATGCCTTCCTGAGGACTCCAGTCTTTCCAGCTGTTTCTTCCAGCTTTTAGCCGTATCACCTCATCTGGCCACTGCAGCTCTTTCCTTTTTGACACGTTGATCCCTTCCAGTACTTGACTGGGATCCATTAACTATAAGTAGGAATTGAGTTTTGACTGTTAGTTCAGCCAAAATTTAAAAGAAACAGATAAACTGTAACCTTTTGCATAATTCCAGATAACTGACTTTAACCCACTGAAATTGAATTTTGACCATTTTCAAGGTTGGAAACTTGAGCTCCAGGTTCTCCAAGCCCAAATAGCACTGAATTTGGAAATGATGCTGTGGTTTCAGACACCAGTGAATATGCCAGTTCACTGAAGCAACAGCTCTGGGTCCATTCCCCACTTCTTTCACACTAGTTCATGGCAGGGGTAGGGAGTTGGCACAACAAAAGCATTGGCAGCACACAGTCTAGCAGCAGGGAAAAGTTAAGTGATGTTGAGCAGTTAAAATTGGCTCATTACTTCTTACAGAATATTTTAAACTTGGGGAATTCATTGTTAGGCAGAAGTATTTATCTACTAGCATGGTTAGTTGAGACCCACCCCATGTTTGAAGTAAACGCCTTTCCACAGGGCAAGCAGGAGAAAACTCCTGAAAAATTCTTCCTATTTAAGGACAGAGACAACTCCATAATGTCCACTATCCAAGGGCACACATCCACTTTATCCTCCTCACACAGAGGATTAGTAAGAAGCTTCATAAAAGGGCCCTTGCCTGCAAACAAAAACTATTAAGCACAGACCTGAAAAATTAATTTAACTTTGCCCACTATGATGCAATTTACTAAGGATTACTCTAAACTGAGGTGCTATCAGCAACGACATCGTGTCCATTATGATCTAACGTCTTAAATACACTTCTTGAAGTTTCCCACAAGTATAATGCCAAAGGCATGTATGTGGGGTTAATAAAAGCTAAGAAATTAAGAATGCATATTCCTGGATTTTCATAAAACAAGTAAGGCTACCAGGATTAACTTACTCAATAGTGAAATGTTTGCTTCTCAGTAAACCCTGAAGTGGATATAACCAAAGAATAAATACATATGAAAGCGAAAGCAAGTATTTCACACTTTGTGGAAAATCTGTCTTCAAAAAAAGCTTTCTATCCTCCAAATGAATCTCTTTAGCTTTACCTGCTGTAATGTATAAAAGGTAAACTAAATATGAAGTGGAACTGAGTTCCACTGACACTCTCAGAGCTGCACTACAGCAAAACATAAAAATAACGTAAACAAGGAACATACAGGAAGGCTGCTTGTCCAGAAAACATTTTCTTTACATTAATTCTCCAAACATAACTGCACAGAAACTGTATACCACATATTCCAGAATGTGTATTTGTAAGTAGCGATTTCAACAACATACAAAGAAACAACTAATAAAAGCACGTGGAAACATAAGTTAACTTGTTCTTCTAGACTATTCACCTGGATTCTGTAAATAACGTCATCCTTTTTGGCTTGCATTTGGTTTGCAGGGCTTGCACTGCCACCTGACTGAGTTTCAGCTGCATTACTCCCTCCTTCTGTCCCTAGAAAGCCCACAAGGGCATGCTGTTTACAGGCTGGGATGCTTTGGCTGGAGCTGCTGGAAGAGGGCAGTCCATGCTGCACGCTGACCCCAGTCTGGCCAGTAGGTTCCATTTGGTTCACCATAGAGAGGCGGGACTGGATGGACGATGGGAGGTTGCGGAGGGATATCTGACTGGTGGAAGAGCGCCGGCAAGGCACAAAGCCTGTCGTGGATGTGCGAAGAGATGAATGACGGCTGCCGTAGCAGTAGGATGAATGGCTAGCTACTGAGGCACGGGCAGGGGAATGTCTGACAAGGCTGGACTGCACAGAGTGAGAGCTGTGACTGGTGCCTAAAAGTAAAAGATATAGAATCAGCAAAGTTTGATAAAGCCTCCCACACACAATAGATTGCCAACACACAAATGTTTTAGTGCACAGATATACAAAATTGATTGGTCTAACCAACATCATCTGAAACAGATGTATTGCAGAAGACCTCTGCTACATCTCACATAGCAGAACATTTCAATACATCCTGTTCATTTTATCTTGGAATTTCATATTCCGTTCAATTCACGATCCCTATCAGACAAGTATCTTGAAAAATGCTTCAGTCTTGCACTTACTGCATTAACAATTTCTTACTTAATATTAGCACTTCAGTTTACCATACTTAAGGCAATAAGAGAGGTACAGGTGCCCGTGTTTCAAAATAATATGCTTGATTACACATTCACAGTTTGGGTCAGAAAATTTGTTAGAACAAAAGCTATTTTAAAACAAGTTCAAATTTAATACACTTAAGCTAAAACTAGAAATTGCAGCTCGTGAGCATTGCTGTAATTGCTTTTCCTATACTAAATATTTGCAGGTAACTCCTCAGCTGATAGATCTAATTATGTTCATACAGCTCCATACATCTGTATGAAAAAAATTACATTACAAAATTATTTCCTTTGTAAAGACAATGTTTGGAAGACTTTCTCAGCTTTAATGTTTGTTGCCTCCTTAACTACAGATCACTATGGACCCTTGGATAGATTCAGTTAGAATACTGTGCAAATAAGAGAACTTGTTTCACTGTAAAAGCAAGAAACAAACACTCCCACAAAAAGATGAGTTCAGCATTTGCAAACAACAGAAGTGAAAAGATCCGGTCTGCAGAAACCTGTTACAAAAAGTTATTTAATATATTTTGTCTCCACAACTATACCCCTATTTATCAGATCTGTTTGGGAACCTTGTATTGCATAAAACAGTGCTGTAGTTTGAGACGAATTCAGCAGCTCTTAACACAACATAAAATCACAACACTTTAGTTTGCTTTTTCTTTTAACTTAGGCCAAAGAGCTGAAAGGCCTGTTCTAGCTATAGGACCGAACTTGTATGAAGTTGTCTTTTTGTTTCAAATTTACCCAGAGTGGAGGGATGAGTTGGTGGATGAGCTGCAGGAAAAGTTGTGGGATGAGCTGCAACAGGAGGGTGCTGTACTGCTCCAGGTCCCTGCCCTGTAGTTGCATTCCCTCCTCCTTGTGACATGCTGCTCTGTGACTCATTGATAGTTGCATTGTTACTTGTGCAAGAAGCTCCACCTCCAGCATCTGAATCTTCAATATTTCCACCACTATTGCAGCCAGCTCCACAGCCTTTCCTTAGTCTGGAAACATAATGCAAGTGATACATTAAGGCACACCTACTAATCATTAGTATTCGAAGAAATGCTTCATGACATGCAAAAGGATCAGCACAATCCACAGCACTTCCTAAAATCAGTTAAAACTTGACTTTATTTTATCAGAATATGCTTTGCAAATATAAACACTGCTTTAAGAGATTGTAATTTTTTTCATGACAGCTATTCAATAACATTATTTATAACAAGTCAAGTGCTCATATAAACTAGCTTTTCAAAAATTATGCCACCTCTGAAGCACAATAAAGTGATAAAATTTCAACTCAAATGCTCAGAGAACATCCTGGTTACTTTGGAAAAGTTTAGTAAAACCTATGCTACTTAACACACTAATCATGTGTAACTGTTACACTGCAAAATCTTTGTCTACACAGACTAGCAAGGAAACAATGTTTGCTGGATTTTTAATGTATTTGGTTTCTGTTATCTTCAGAATTGCACTCACAATTGTTTGAAGTACACACTGAACATTCAGACAGTAGGTTAGCCACCATTTTCCAGCATACATAACTACAGTTTTTTCATCGCATTGTTTACACTAATAAAACTCAAATGGACACAACAACCACAGCACATTTCCTCCTCCCTTCAATTCCTACTTCTAATTTTCTTTTCTGTCACACTCAAGTACACTGAGCACTCCTTTCCAATTTTTTTCTCTCAGGACACAGAATCCTGAAGCATAAACCTTGGATTCAAATACGGTTGTGTGTCATGCTTTCACCTGTTATTCTACAAGTTGGACAGGCTGATGGCAATAGGAGACAAACACCACAGACTGCAGTAAATGTGGTATTTTTGGCACTCTGGGTGAAGCAGCGTGTTCTGTTCTGATATGCTGTAGATGTCTAATATAAATACAACCATCAGAACAGCTACAGGACTGCTCAGACCACAGCACAAGCTCCTGGAACTACTAAGAACTGGGATGCACATTTCAGAATGCCACACGACTGCCACTGTTGCTTTTGGAGGCACAGTCATAGAGGGCCAGAAGTGCAGTAGAAGTTCTCACAGCCTACAAAACACAGCACAGTGAGAGTTTGGACTGGATTACCCAGGGGCCACATGGAGAAACAATAAAATCATTCCAGCTACTTGTTCTGGCACTAGCACACAGCATTATATAACATATAAGCACTCGTGAGATTTTGAACAACAGCTAAAGCTTGCATAATTGATGGGCATGCTCTAAAGCATTAATATAGGCACTCTCATGCTCCATATCTGCCAGACAGTATCCCTACCAAACAGTCCTGATTCTGTAAAGATGGTATTAGAGACTGCAAAAGCCATCATAGTGAAAAAACACAGTACAGAAGTTGCATTGTCTCTCATTATCAGACCTAACATTAGAAGTTGAAGTTGCAGTTCCTGCATCTAGACTTTGTCTTTCTCTGAGCTCTCATTTACATAGTTTGTGGTATATTATTCAGCCTTGGAGATTAATCCTGTACCAAAGCAGTTGCCATACATTACTGATGTGCCTAAAATAAGAGTCAAGGTTTATTTATTTTAATGTGACTGAATATTATAAATTATGCTGTGTTGGGCCTGTGCAAGACTAGTTAATGGGATCTGAGAGCATGAACACATACTAATGAAAACCCCTTTCCTCAGCTCACCTGTGCCATGTAGACACTATGAAGTTTCTGATGTTTCCTAAGCTGATGGCTCCCCCAAGAATGTCCTTTAGCTGTTCATGACTATCTGAATAGGAAGTAGTCAAAGGTGAGACATAGATTGGGTATCCAATTGGCTGGTCACAAGAAGAGTTGATCATGTTCCTCAGAGCTTGTTTAGCATTTTGGATACTTCCTCTTTCTGGATTACGATTGCGCAGGAAGACAAGCTCCTGCTGTTGTCCTGCCCACAGGCCACGTACACACTCCTTATTGACCTGCAAAAGCCAAGAAGAGAGGCTGTGTCACAAAGAGAAGCAACGAGAGCACGTGGTGACTGCTGTGTTACACCAAAGCCTTTGTGAACACATGCAATATTGCACTGCTTAACTGCCAGCATTCACATGCAGTTCTTTTACAGGCTGAACTTAGGGACACAGGCTGCAACAGTGAGCATAAACTAATTTAAGAATGGGATGAGAAATAAGTGAGAAGGAACTGATTCTTTGATACAACACTTGCACTGCATGAGAAGAACCAGCTCTATTAATAACAAAACAGTAAAGATTTCAGTTGAGGCAGCAGTTTGGTACAGTTATTAAAATACACCCCAACTTGCTGTCACACTGTGAAACGTACACAAAGCTTACCTTAATGACCCTGAAACTGAGATAGCGCTTATTGAGCATAATGATTTTATATTCATTGGTGCCATCATCCATCACGTGGCGCAGAGCAAGAAGGGACGGAGAATTGGAGAGAACTGCACTTCGCCAAGCAGGGTCCCCTTCATGTGCTATAACTAGATTTTCTTCATGAGTTGTTATAGCTTCATAAAGGACAGAAGGATCATCATATTCATCTGGAGAAGTGAAGTGATCCTGTTTCCAATAATACATGTTCATTAAGGTACGGTCAACATTTCAGATGTAACTACATATAAAAATAGAACATTCACACCTCAAACTTTTGAAATGATCAGTGCACTACACAAAGTTAGCATCAAAAGTAGCAAATACCTACTTTAGAACACTGTTAAATGATTACTTCTTTTACAACAGATTGGTTCTGTTTGCTTGTATTTGCTTCTTTTTCAACTTAAAATCAAAATGATTGGAAGGACCTGCCTATCACTGATTCAAGTAAATTTCTAGGTGAATTTTACGCTAGATTTATATCTATTTATACTGTTGGCAGAAGCTTTTTAGTTTTAGCTTCTCTTCTTATTCATAAGCCTGCAACTGTAAAACATACGTATGTAAAGTAACACACTGATTATTCACTGAGACTGTACTGTATGAAAATAGCAATAAGAAGAAAAACAATATTTACTATTAAAAAGTTCACATTAGCACTTGATGACAAACTTCTTCAGCATCAGGTACTATCAAGACAACTTGCATTACTGCCAGTCAAATAAAAACAAAAAACCTGCAAGTTCAATTCAGTATTGAGTAAAATTACTTTCTGGGTAAAAAAGAATTGTGGTTAACTACTAAATTTCCACACTGACTGAAGCCTGGGTATGTTCATGCACTGCAAGCAAATTAAATCATCTTGCAAAGATTAACAGAATATTGTTCAGAACTTTTATTTTTTCACTGTTAGTGTGATCTGGTTTTTTCTCGCTTTTCATTCTTTGACTTCAATCAAACCCATTTTGCACAGCAACCCTCTGAGAACACTTAGAGAGTTGTTGAGGTGGTACTTCTGCTGGTTTCAGCAATGATTTGGTAATTATTCTGCTTAGCTGTATGTACTCCTATCACACACTTTCTCCTAGATTCAGAGAGTTTGTGTTACATGAATAAGTTAATTTAATCACTGTTAGTTTGGGGAGACTGCAATGAAGGCAAAAAAAGAAACTTTATTATTAATTTTTAACAGCAACTAAGATTCATTTACTTATTATGATTTTCAAGCAATCTATTCTTCCTGAGTACCAACACTTCTCCCCCCTTACAGAGTGCTTATCACTAAGTACATGTTTTCTTGTACTTGCTGAGTTAATACATGCACTGGACAGAACTTCAGATCGTTCCTCTTCACCTGCACTTCACTACAAAGACAAACTCTAATTTCAGCTTACGGAAAAGCAACCTTCTCATTCTCACCTGAAACCTGGGATTACAACACTTCAAAGTAAAAAGAACAAGAAAAATAACTCCCACTGGAGGAGAGGACTATGCAGCTTTGAACACATAACCTTTTAAACCAATTACATATGTGTAGGGAGGGAAGAGAGGGAAATTATCAGAGAAGCTGTTCATAAGGGAAATCTCTAGATAGGTATGAAACAGGGCTTGACATGTTCTCTGATCTACAGTTAATGTAATTTTCAAGCTCTGAGCATAAACAGCATTCCCTTCTTCTCTGTATCACCTTCCACAAAAGCTGTAATAAATCAAAGGAGAAGACACAAGAGTCCCTCATTTTCAGTAGTAAATTTCTATCACAGTCCTTTTATTCTCATCCTCTTTTTCCTTTCTCCCAGCCACTAATTTTTAAAAGAAAAAATGCACAAAAATAAAAAACTGGACACATCTTTCTGAGTAATCTCTCACTTGATGTAGCTTCAGTGACATCCGTATTCCAGGAACCACTACTTTCCTCAGTAATTCCATGTCAGCAAAGATCCATTCATCTCTAATTGAAGATATACGGAAGTCACCCTTAAATAGGGCATGCAGGCCATACAAGAAGGATTCCAGGTTACTGTTGCGGGGGAAAAAAATGAAAACAACACAAATATTAATAGAAGTACAAACATATCCACAGTTATCACTGAAAAGAAACTACTGAGCTGCACAGAAAGGCACACAATTCTTCTCTACCAAGGTAAACTACAGGGTAAAGACAGGGAAAAGATGCGCGTGTAAAAAAAAATTGGTACATCATATGCCTGCCTGTACTGAACAGGCAATGAAAAAACTATACATGCAACTGACTATTTACATGGACTAAAACAATCAAATATCATGAGGAGTGCCTGATTTCGTTCTGAAGATTTTTAAAGGCAAAACTTTTCAGGGTTGTTTTTAACACAACAGACCAGTTAAAGAGCATATGCAACTTCAGTTGTCCATGCTTTATTGCTAAATAAAAATGTTGTTAACTTTTCATGCTTAAAAGGCACTGTTTTCAATTACTAAGCTAACTTAAGAGATAAGAATCAAATATGCTCTGATGAATCTTGCAAATCCATATATACACAACCTTCAAGAGACAATTGGCTGGTACTTAGAGGAATTAATCAACAGTTGCCCTGAAATTGTAGTGGAACAGGTCTTATAGTCAGCATCCAGCTGACCAACAGCTTCTACATCCAATTATGCTTCTTTTTAAGCCACCACCTTTTGATTTCCTGAATCTTATAGCTGTACTTTATATTTGCTCTCTAAAACTGAGGCTGCCAGTTTGCAAGAAAGTTGCTATATGACAACAGATTTGAGCTGAAGATTTGTACAAAACACAACTGCTTGCCACAGAGCCACCTAAACTGTGAAACTTACCACAATGGTCTTATCTAACATCCACCAAGATGTATCAGTTTTCATTTTAAGAAACTTTCCTCTTTTTCCCCTTACTTCGATATAGGACATTTAGTTGGTGCAGGAAATGGAGCTTACTTTTAGAACTCAGTTCTAAACTGGTTATAGCTAGTCCTTACCCCTACCAGAACTCCCATCTTGAATTAGTTCAATAAAACAATATGCTTAGATGCAAGTTCTCCCTCATTTGCCCTTCTTTAGTTACATTTCATTGGCTGTTGTAATGAAGACAAGCTACAAATCTGCCCAGTTTAAGGCAAGATGACATTTATTAACCATTTCTTCTATGAAAAATACTCATCTAAAACCTAATCTAAGAACTCAGAGGGATTTTGTGGATAGGAAACTTACAGCAACAACATTTTATTACCTAGACATATGATGTGAAGCTGTTCCCAATGCTCTCCGCCCCAGAACACACAGTCCATAACACAATGTCACTAGGGGTGAGTCTTTACTTGAATCCAGTGGCTTGTAATAACAAAAGAAAAAATAATAAGTTAGGTGAATGGAATAAAGAAATGGCCACTGAAAAGGAAGATTCTGCCAAAAGGAGTAGAAAGACCCAAACACAGTAGTTCGCAAGTGTATGTATGTACCTACCACAGCAGTCACTCTTAAAACAATTCTGATTCAAAGTCTGAGCAGGAGTTTTTTAAGTATTTAAGAATACATGTAAAGGTGAACACACATATATGATTATTTTAAATAAGACAAATTGTAAGCTAAACAGATGCACGCTTCATTTCCCATGGTGTGTATCTTGCAGGCAAACTGCTGATTAGCTAAATTACAGGGTATAGAGAAAAACATTTTCTTTGAATACAGTGGATTATCACTGGTTAGGAGTATTTAAGCCTAATTTACCTGACAACTTCCCTGGACTACAGCTTTAGTCAAGGGGTTAGTTAGGGGAGATTTGCCCTCAGTTCAAGGCCAGTAGTATAGCCAGGGAATATAATGCCCTAGCAAATGGCATCATTCAATTAGGTGATTAAATCTGAT
This sequence comes from Urocynchramus pylzowi, assembly GCA_013397555.1. Classification (NCBI taxonomy): domain Eukaryota; kingdom Metazoa; phylum Chordata; class Aves; order Passeriformes; family Fringillidae; genus Urocynchramus; species Urocynchramus pylzowi. The sequence goes on from VZRH01006604.1 coordinate 3,916,919, forward strand.
TTTCAATACATATACAAAATATTTTATGTTCATTTCTTGGAGGGAAATAATTTTCGTTGGCTGTTGTTTGTCCTTTGACCACAGGACACTAAGTCCTACTCCTGTTAAAATGGGCTTTAACTGATCTTTTACCTCCAAAGCAAAACCGAACCCTGAAGTCTTGGGCCCCTCATTAAACACATAAATTCCAATTATATTTCTGTCCCTTTAAGCTCAATCAATTTCTCCTTATTCTCAAAGGCAACACTAATTTGACACAGTTATTTTGTAGACAGGAAAAAGTCAATGCATTCCTCTACAAACACACTAACACTCCTATTTAAAAGGTGGAAGGATTGTGGAAAGAAGACTGAATGTAGGATGATTGTTCTCACGAGCCAACAATTCCAGTAGTCCAAGGAAATGGTATAATGTGATCACTGAGAATGGAGGAGTGAGTCTAAGCTGGAAATAGGTATCTTGGGTTTTAGAGATTTTTGTTTTGGAGTTTTTTTAAGTCAGATATCAGTGTTCACTAATCAACCTTAAGTACAAAACATCAATTCTGCAGACATACCCTTCTGCATGTAGATATATGTCTAAGATTCAACTGATTGATTTGAGCTGGCAAATAAAATGCATTAATGAACTGGTTAAACCATACACTACTTACAGAATCTATTAAATTCACATCTCAGAACTGGAAGATCAAAACCATTTCAATCAAAATACTTTAATTATACATACCTATTTCTAAAATCAGCATTAAAGCCATCTGTAAGTCAAACGAACAGGAAAAAAAGTGACACCATCCAAGAATAGTGAATGGCTTTCATCACATGCTTACCTTTTCTCTTCGAGAGCAGCAATATTCTATCCAGTTCAAATATATCATACAGAAGCTCTCTCGTGAGATCCCTGCCAGACGGTGGTCATAATCCTCATCAATATTGGGGTTAAATGTTGGGTCTACATCCACATAATTGCGGTCTGTGCACAGCCGCAGTCCCTCCTGCATTGTCTCGTTAGCTAACCATTCCTCTAGCTTGGGGGATGTTGTGACATAATAGATGATTCCCTGAAACGTAGCAGTTAAAAATATGAGTCAATACTGCAATTTAATAAAAACCCAGTCAATCTCAATGTTTCAACTTATTTGAATTTTTTTTTGTGAAAATGCACAGAACTGATACACAGTAGCATTTATATTGCTCACAGGTACAACAGATTCACATAGAAAACACAATACAGGTGGTGTAAAGACTGTCAGGATTTCTGAAACCTACACTGAAGGAATAAGGAAAGGAAAAAAAGAATGGGATAGGATCCTCACTGTAATTTTCTCAGAAAACAAATACATAGAAATGTTTATTTAGTTAACAGGGAGGCTTAGATACAGAATTTCCAAAGAATTCTAAATTTAAAAAAAAGCTAAAACACAAAACAGCTTAAGACCCCTATGCTAGTGAACACAACTTGTGTGCATGTGTGAGTATCTTGGAAATATATTAACCTGAAAATTTTCAGCTCTCAGAAAGAGTAGCTTATAAAAAATCTCAATTAGCACACTGATTACCTGAAAGGATCTGAGGCTACAGTCATTTTAAAACTGGAAGAGAGGGCTTGTTTCTTCTTTAATAACCAAAGATGAGTTTGGACAGGTTATGAAGCATAAGCAGTTTGGCTTTCTCTAAAGAAACAAACTAATCAACTTTTCTTTAACAACAGAGCTATTGTATTTGGGTAACAGTTAAAAAGTTTCTATTCCAGCTTCAGCTAGGTGTTGTCCTGTCTCTGATCTGGAGTTCAGGGTCATCGTCCTGCTCATGTGCCGGACTACTGAGTCACCATCAGTACAACAAACTGTCCTCCTTTGCACAAGGTGCTCATACATGTGTAATTATCACCTCACCCTATGATCCTCACGTGACAGACACTATGGGTTCAAGACACTGAGCAGTTCCCAGATGTAGCCCAGCCGGCCTCCCCCCAAGGGCCACACCTTCACATAGTAAGTGGTGAGAATTTTCCGGAGATCAAAGACTTGAAGCATGGAAGCGGCGCTGTTGTCAGTGATGCTGTAACCCTCCAGAACATACTTTGTTACAAGCACTTCCCAAGCCAGCCAACGCTGCCCAAAGGCAGCATTAAAGGAAAGCATGTGAGGAAGATGGCCTGGTTCACAGCAACAAAAGCCTTCATCTTCCTCTACACCTTCAGTGATGGCCTCTACTTCTCGTTGCTGACAGTAAGTTCCTTAGGAGAAAACAAGGAAAGAAGAAAGCGTTGAAGGCTTTATATGATTGCTTTAATGTGAACTTGTGTTTGGAAGACTTTAAAATTCAACCTATTTCCAATTAAATTCTTTTAACACTAAGTGAACTATCCGACAATAAGCACAAAAGATTTAGATAGCTTAATTTATTACTCTAGGATCCCATTTTAGTTTGGTTTCACTAAGAAGTAGCCATGTTGCACTAAAATGGAAAGAGTGACTTAGCATCAAGTGACAGGAGCATCAAGAGACCCTGCAGCCCATTTTCAAAGCAATTTCTTAACAGGATAGAACTGAAAATAACTTCAGTTTCCAAAGCAGAAGCCTACTGTTTAGTGCAGACAGCTAAGGACATTTGAGACACTCACCTCTGAATTCAAGCCCCCTCAGCTGGAAGGTGACCAAGCCATTTCCTATCTCTATAAGGTGTACTAGTGCATTGAGGTAGTCAGAGGCTAGGATGAAGCAGTCCCCAGTACTGTAGTTTCCCCAGCGACCCAACAACAAGTCTCCACATAAGCTGTGCTGAAGGGAACGGGTTAAATGCTCATAGAAGATAGAATTCAGGTTGTTATCATCTGAACCTGCAGGAAGATTAAACTTAGGTTATCTGAAACTGCAGAAAAACATCAAGCCTGAATGTCAGTTGTTACTTCACATAAAATCCTATCTTTTTCTTAACCATTTTCTTGAACCAATGCTGCTTCAAGATCATACTCTACCCCCCACTTCCCATTTTTTTTATGGGACAACTACTCCAAATGAATGCCAAGTGACATTTGTATTTTGAACCAAATTTTTTCTTAGTCACTCCTCAATTTTCCAAATTATTCCTTCAGTTCCACTCATGTACCTCCCATCAACCTATTCAAGATAATAAAGTGCAAAAGCAAATGAGCACAGACATCTCAGTGATGTCTGTTGTATTCATCTCATTACCATGACATTGAGACACCCTCAAATAATAGTTGGTGCTTATTAAATTACTCAAGAATAAAAAGCAAAGCAGTTTAATGCCTGCTGCAATTATAGATAAAAAGGTAAAGCAGAAACACAAATCGAAGAGTGAAATCAAAAAACTCATGGGAGAGCCTAAAGAATAAAGCAAGACTGATGACAGAAGAAAAACTAACAGTAGACAGAGTGACAGATGTTGGGCATGGTTGGACAAGATCAGAGGGAAAAGTGATCATGAATCCTATAAAAAACCAATAACAAAAGCCATTTACATTTGAAAAAAAAAAAGCCACCATAAGAAAACTCACCCCTAAAAAAAAAAAAAANACCAACCCACTTCTCAAATGGCCCCCTCCCCCTCAAATAAACCAACACCCAAAAACTCCAAACCAACTACCAAAATCCAGCTAGGAGAGCTACCTGGATTCCGATCCAGCTGTGAAGCCAGTCTAGTATTTGAATGATCCACACGTTTTGTGCTGAAAAGAATAAAATAAAGCATACTTAATACAAAATATATTACTGTAAGAATGTCTGAGAAAAAAAAGTACTAATATAGTGTTCAATATTCCCAATGAACTAGTTTCAAAAAGTTATTTTAAAATAATTTTAGATGCATATTTTCTGCTCTTCTCATATGTAAAAGTATTTTTTGTGTATGATAGCATTATAATGCCTAATAAAGTTTGTCCACAGTAAATAGCAATAGAATAATCTTGCACTTTAGATGAAAGTGCATAAATTTTCTTAGGTATCAAAGTTTTAGATGTGAGAAAAAATTAAGACCAATTAAATCAGCCCAGCAAGCATTTCAGTAGAGTTCAGTGAAAGATTGATTTTTAGACAGTTCTTTCATTATATGAAATTACAAATATAATGCTTTAATCCAAAATTTGGAACATTTCATTTAAACTGTTCTAATGCTAGAAGGGAAATAAATACCAGAAATATCCACTCAACTTGCCCTAAGCTGTTTATGTAATATTTTATTGGTCTGCTACCCATCACCAATAGGGAGCTTAAGAGAAATAAAACAAAAAGAAACATATTCTGACCCGAAGATTCTTTTACTACTGATCCCACCTTGAACAAAAATATACTTACTTTGAAAGATTTTTGTATTAAGTTCAGCCAGTTTTGCTGTGAGCAGAACAATAACGAACACAGGTAAAATACACCTATGAACTGGTCCCCAAAACCTTCTTATATATAAACTTTCTTTTTGATTAAAATTGTACTTCACAATACCATAAATTCAATGTTTAAAAACACCAGGATGGCATATCACTAAGTAGAAATTACTTAAGCAGCTGAAGCAAATGATCCTAGTGTAAAAAACAGCTGATACAATATTTCAGAAACAAGTTCAGTGAAAACTTTCAGTGCTTTATACTAGTTTTCTCTGATGGAAAAAAGTAACAAAAATGTGCAAGTTAAAAAAGAAACAAACATCCCAAACCAACTTCAGACATATCTAATCTATTAAAAACTTTATTATTTCACCTACTTGTAGTCTCTTTCCCAGAATTTGACAGGCCTGGCATATGAAGTGATGAATATTGCACTTCCCAGAAAAGGATTCAGTGGAGTAGAGAAGAAAGCTGACACAACTGCTTGGACAAACAACATGGCAGAATCTGTAGGATAAGAGAATTAAGGAAAGCAAAGCAACAACTACTTTTTTTTTTT
>VZRH01006604.1:3921846-3987342 GCA_013397555.1 Urocynchramus pylzowi
GTAAAAAAATTAAGGAAAGCAAAGCAAAAACTTCTTTTTTTTTTTTAGCTTCTGTCATTGTGTTCAATATAGACAGCAATACCAATGAAGAGCAAAACAAGATCTCTATGAATTCCTATGCAGCAAAGATGTTTGTAGTATTTCCAGCAATATGAGGGGATTCTTTTTGTTTTTAAAAACAGAAATAGATGGAAATCTGGCACAAGACATGACAGTCATTCCCAAAAATTCAGTTGAAAATACTAACTCAACACTCCATTCAAACCAGCCTACAGAAGTTTAAAATGCAAAACTCAAGACTAAAACCATAATGAGTGACTCCTGTAAAAGGGAATGACTATCGAAAGAAAAATCATGAGATTTCCACAATTACTTCTGGTCCGTGTTTCATTTACATCAGGATGCTATTCCTATCATTACCGTATAATTCATAGCATTGTAACAAGGCAGAAAGTGTGCCCAGCTTCTTTGAAATACTCACTAGACAAACCTGCTCCTTCAGCAGTTTTACCCCATAACACAGAATCCATTATAATGCAGTACTCAGAAGTTACAAATACATAGCTTCAGAAGAAAGTTTGCATTTTCAAAGGATACGTGGCACAGCGAAGGGCTGGGCAAAAGCATGGAAGGCAGACCCCCATGTGATCTGCCAGGGAGCAATGTAGGTATATACAAATCTCAATTTATAAAAGAGTTCCCAAAGCTACAGGGGGAAAAAGAGAAAAACAATTCAGTATTTTCGCTAACAATCAACATGCCTTGCATCCTGAGGAATTTACTGGTCATCCTAGAGTTCTTACTGATCTACCAGAAGCTTTGAGACTTCAATAAAGGATGTAATTATAAAAGCAAGTAACAAAAGATGCACTCGATTGTTCTATGTACAAACTCAGGAGATGTTTAGAAAGTTGCATATGGTTTCTCAAGCCAACATAAATGCTTTGGGAAAGAAAAGTCTTAGCTTCCTTATAGCGTATCTATTACAGTACAGAAGACTGAGAATCTGCAAGATTACCTATCAGATAGGACTATCCATCTGTTTTCCCCTTTGGATGAACTGAAACACCTAAAAATAGAGTTAAAAGTTACCTTGCTGAAGAGTATGGACATGAAGAAGAGATCTAGCAGCATGGTCTCAGTAAAACTTTTGTAATCAAAAGTAAAGAAGAGCACTGTGAAAATAACAGTGACATACTGGCACGTTGGGCTACTGAATGATGAACGCAGTAACTTCAAGCCAGCTATTGTGATCATTAAAGCACCCAACCTGTGTAAGGAAGTCACACAAAACAGTTATTACCTGTTACCTGGAAGGGGTTTAAAGACCACTTAAGTTGTGCTGTCATGCAATACCAATCTCTTCAAACTTTGATTTGGGTTTGCTTTTGGAATTGGGGGCAGGGGGTGTTAATGATTTGTTGGTTTTTTAAAGACAACTTCTGATTTTTTTTAAAAAAAGATTGCTATCTAAATCTTTTCATCAGTACTCTCAAGCCAATCAATGTTCAAGATTATTTCTAAGCGTGCCTTTAAAAAAGAAAAAAAATCAAGAGATGAAATATCCTTGTAGTCTGAAGAGAAACCTGGTCTTTAATTTAGGTTATGAATACTAAAATGCTAGATTAATCATCAAGAAGATGTTAATGAACACTGGATTATTATTTCCTGCATGACTATACTGCTCTAATTTCTATTGAGGGAACAGCAGTTTTTTTCAGACATAGCAACTGACATAGCAAAGGGTTATTAAAAAAAGAAGTTAAAGTAACATAATGGCAACATTCTTCCCAAAGGTCTCACAGTGACTGTGATAATGAACCCAAAGCAAGAATTTACTAGATGCAGGGATTAAAATTAAGAAAGCCAAAAAAACCACACACCACCCTACAAAGAACAACATGCCCCTCAAAATATTTTCTGTTTAGTTTCAATATTTATACTCTTTTGTTCTAAATGAAGAGAACTTCAAATCCAAAAAAGACACCTGGACACTGTTTCTTGGAGGAAAAAAATGCAGGGCCTATCATTGAGCTATCATTTGCTGAGACAGTCAGATACACTGCTCAAGGGATTATAACTAAGACTCAACTTAAGAAGCAGTGTGCAATTCCATCTGGATATGGATTATACTTAGGGGTTAGGAAGCCTGGGGAATTCCTCGATGAGAGAAGAAAGGGGCAGAGGAGCAGCACGCCGGCACACCAACTCAGGGAACAAGTCTGAAATTTACCCCTGATAAACTACCAGAACATAACAACACTATCTTGAACTTGCCATCTGGATAATCATATTATAGACTCTGCAGTTCAACAAGCAAACTTCTCAAACTAGGTAATTCCACAATATGCCATCTTCACAGTATATTCTAGGAGTTGAATGATTTATCTTTGCTGGAGTGTCCAGTTTAACAGTGTAATACTCCAATCAGTTTAAGTCAGCTTTATACAGGCTTTCAAATAAAGAAAAGCTTTATTTATTCTTGCCTTACTCTTAAGACAATACTATTAAGGTGTTCTGTCTTCCCATTGACACTGGAAGTCACTATTTAATTTCCCACCACAGCAGACATACTCAAGATTCCTTAATAAAGCGTTTCATACTTACTCAGTATCCAGTTTCTTTGGACTAGCAATATTCTTAGCGCTGCTACTAAGCTCATTGAGGACTATCAGTGGATAGATAACATTCTTCTCTACAAAAAGGAGCCAAATGTGAAGCTTCTCAAACCACATAACATGCGCAGCATCTGCCAAGATATATTAAAAAGAAGAAATCAGATGACACTGCCAAATCAAAAACCTCTGGGTTTGCGAATCAATTCTGATAATTCTCTGCTCCTGAAAGCAGCAGAATGCTCTCTTATTTTGGCAACTATTTGAAAAGATAAACCAAAATAGTTTCAGTTGTTTGCAAGGCAGTTTAGACAGGAGTTTCTTAAGTCTGCTGTTAACAACAAAAACACTCCAACAGTGAAGTCCCCACAATCTACCACAAGATTTATTCATTCTGGGAAACTGATAAGCAGTGTAACTTCATCTTTTCTGCATCTCTGGGGAAAGATCCCATGAAAACATAGGCTTTAGCACAAGCTGCAAGCACATATCTATGCAGATCAAGTTGTAAGACTGGTCCCTTGGTGTCTTCATCCATCAGTTGACCACACGCACTATTTTTTGTTGTTAAACATGTCAACAATACTTGTTGACATTAGAAACCAAATCAAAAATCAAATTAGTGCTGGGATTAAGTCTCCACCAGCATTCACCACAGCTAATCCTCTAAAACATCTGAAAACTTGCTATGTTGAGGAGATACATAGTGAAACACACTTGATCTTTATGAAAAATTCTTGAGGCAATCATAAGCACAAACTTTGCCACTCAAGATTTTGAAGACTACGTTTTAATGGAACTGCTCTGAGACAATGTTAACACTCATATTATCATCATCAGTTAAGAGACACATAAAATGTCACAGAATCAAAGCATGAGGAACTGAGAAATGAGTACATTTGTAGATCAGATGTAATGAAATTCCAGTGGTGAGAAGAGTAAAGAGATTAAGTATATCAATAGGTAACACAAGTTGGTCAGCAGCTACAGCAATTTCAACAAAGTGTTACGGGCAATACTTACTCCGGACTTCAAACTGATGGTACTCCTTGGTTTTCAGCAGCGGGTGAGAAAAGCAATGCCAAGGAAGCTGCTTTCGGAGTTGAGGCAGAACATAATGGGTCACAAAGCCCACCGTACCCACCAATGCATAGAGAACATAACTTAAAATAGGCTAAAAAGAAGAATTGAAGAAATTAAGATTTGTGTTTTATAAACAAAATAAAACATTCCTTTGCTAGTGTATTTTCCAGCATATGGGCAGGTGATCCTGCAATACTAATGCATCTCTTCATGAGAAACTGTACGACCAATTTTAAGATAAAACAAGAAACCCTGTGAGAAAAATAACCCCTTCATATCTAACAAATTTTCAGTAAGCTGAAATGTACTTTCAAGTAAAAATAGTACACCAATCTTCTTTCACAGTCCACTGCTTCTGACCCATATGCATTTCATTTTATAAAGGTATTATTCTCTAAAGGCTGAACCCAATTTACATTTCCATCTGCTAGATAAAAGGAGGTATAAGCAATCATTAGTTTCACATTCACTTGAGTAGGTAAGACGCCTCCCACAAGACCAATCCCTTCCACAGAAGTCACAAAATACTGTAAAATTAACAAGGGATGATAGTTGGATTTCACAATAATGCTTTCTACACATTAAAATTTTCTCTAAATTTCTACGTAAGTCTAGATAATTGCAAAACTAGGATTGCATTATCTTGTCATAAGCTCTTTGTGAATTCCATGAAGCCCAAGCCTATTGAAATACAGAAGTGGTGAAGAGCATACAGCCATGTTTCTCTCAAACATGGGAGAAAGCAACATTCAGGTGGAGTGCTGAAATCCAGCCATACAATAATAGAAGGGATATTTTCCTCAGAAAACACAAGTACGTGTGCTAAAGTAATGCGGTTCACCACGAAGACATGAAATTACCTAAATGCACATGCTTTTTAAAATGAGTTTCTTACTTTAACTTTAAGCAGCGTGTATTCTAAAATACACGCCAGAAATTTTCATTTGCCTTACATAAGGTTTTTTATAAGCTAGTCAATGGTTCCATAATAGGAATACTAAAATAAGAAACTCAGTAACTGCAGCTCTTGAGGGAAACGCTTTAGTTGAATTCAAGCACAGGATCTAGTCCCATGCCATTATCATCAAGAGCCACATATACACATTAAAAGTATCCAAAGCACTAGCTACACTGACAAGTCAAAACCTTGAAACTCAAATAATCTTTGAAGTCCTGTAAATAATCATTCCAGTAAAGGGGTACTGCCCTATACTATAGTCTATAAAGAGCCATGCCAGCATGGAACTGCTGAGTAAAGGTTCAGCCCCTCATACTTTAAAAAAATGTTTAGAAATGTTTGGTGCTTAAAGTTTCACTTTTCCTTATTTCAAAACAATTCTGACACTATTTGAGATCGTTGACTCAAAAGAAGGTGTTTTGTGTCAGAGGCTATAATAAAAGTCTAAAACATTGGAAGAAACTAGGAAAGAGCTAAGGAAGATGATCTTTTGAGCACACAAAAGTGAACACCTTCAGTTAGTCGTGTACTTATCATGCTATAGGTTTAAATACCATCTAAAATGATCCAGAAGACTCAGTGAACTACCAGAACACACTTTATATCACAACAGAGTATTTGCATACAGAAGGCAAATTGAAGACACCAGGCAACATCTTACCTGCAAAACTGTAAATACTGTACTGACATGAATTGCAAAATAGAGGACACCAATGACTATACACACTATCAGGTCAGACTGCAATCGTTCACTCTGTGGAGTCAAAATAAAATAATTTTAGAAAATACCAGCTTTGATTGACCTCTTAGAATCATTAAAGTTGGAAAATATCCCCAAGATAGAGTGCAACCTTTCAATACCTCCTTAATATACAAATGCAGTAACACTGAAACTAAATAAAGATTTTTTAATTATACCAGTGTTAACTACTTCCACTGAAGTTATTTGAAATTTCACAAGACAAACTTTACAGCTAAGAGCATCAGTTCAGCTAAGTGAAAGGGAAAGACTCACTGTGGGGCAGGACAAATCAATATATCAAATATATTCTCTAATCCTGGACTGTGAGATGGTGTAAGGATCCCCCGATGAAAGCACTGGAAGGGATAATCAAATTTCTCCTTTATGATCTAAGAAGTGCTTAAACTACAGGGCAATTAAGAGCCCTGGAAGAGTGCTGCTGAGGCAAAGCTATCAACCAGGTGAAAAAACCAGGCTCTTTAACCCTCTTGTGCCTTCTTTGCAGAAGGCTACAGGATAGCTTTGGAATGACACTGAGGAACGAGTCTGAATTTTCCATTCCTCCTAAACAATGAAAACGAGCCCTTGATAACGGGCAAGCCCCGCCTCAAGACTAGTAATGCCAGACTCGGCCACAAGGGGGCAATGCGTACTTAGGGCCGTTGCAACTCGAACCCTCAAGTTCAGACTTGTTCCCACTCTGGAAGAACAGCATCAATAGTTACAGCCCAGAAAAGCAAAGGACTATCTACTCCAAAACTGGCCAAATAATTACACACAGCAACTATTGCTGCAAAGCCTTAACTTTTTGGGCTACAACTTACTTTTTTTTAAATCAGTTGTCCTGATTTTAAAAACCACTGTAAGAAAGACTATCAAAATCCTCAGCTCCTCTGCCCCCTTGGAGACTAACACCATCAATTAGTTTGAAAGCTAAAGAGGAGCTTGCAGCTCCTATGGTAACTCTTTCCTGCTAAATGTTAAAAGAATTGCAGTTTCTCTGCTCTAAATTTATTTGCAGTTTCCACACACTGCACCTCATCCTGCTTCTAACTGCTGTATTATGAAAAACCCAGCTATACAGTTAAGCCTAAAGCTGAGCCCTACACAAAGCTAAATGAATATTCAACCTTCTTTTGTGCAAGTTAAACACACTAAGTTTCTTAAGTCTCTCACTTATTGCTACATTGTGTCAAAAAGAATTATGTTTAAATATTACTACTTCCATAAAAATTTAGAGTGAATTTGTACTAAAAATTCAAAGTAGTATTTAAGTAAATGGAAAGTTTACATCTGCTTCCAAAGAAAGAAAACAACAAAACAACTTAGACTATGCAAACAAACCACAAAAAGCCTCAAAATACTTTCCATCATTTTTATTTTCCACTTCTGTAACAGCAAGCACAAAGCTCTTCCTCACAATTATTAGAAATGCTGAGTTAATATAGTTTTGCCACCATTAACTCTTTCCCACTAACTTCTATACAAAAGCAAGCATCATCTATTATTATCCATGACCCTCAGGGATACTTCACTGAATCCACACTAGGGAATTCCAACTCGCTCTGCTTTTAAATAACTCAAAATTGCAGTATCAGCATTATACTCCTAGGGGTAGCACATGAGTTCAGCTGCAGATTGAAAGGAAATGCTGTGATATCCATTCTAACTAGAACCATGCTAAGTGACAAGTGAGATATAAGCAAGATCTGGAGGGATGCTATATAAACCAACACAAAGCAAAGGCTTTTTTCTTTAAAGAGAATTAAAAAAAAAAAAAAAAGCCTACTTACCACAGAATTTCTAAGCTTCTCAGGTAAAGGATCTTTTACTTCAGACAGAGGATCCTCAGGGTTTTTGTCTTCAGAATTAGGAAAAAATTTTGATTGCACTAAAGAGCTTAAAAGAAAGACAAAAAAATCCCACTGAAAAGCACATATTGTTCTATGTGGTTTTATAATAATAACAAAGTCAGAAGTTCTATTACATATTGACCACAAAAAAATTAATTTTGGCACATCAGTGCTTTCACATAGCTGAGCAAAACTACAGAGATTTCAACTTTATAAAAGAATTAGTTCTCTTTTCAAACTGCAGATGTTCAAACTGCAGTTTCTCTAGTAGCAACACAGAAGTAATTGAACAAAAACTGAATTTTAAGTGAAATTTAGCATTCATGAAACAAAACTTGAACTCAAATAACTGAACAGAAATGTGCAAACTTTAGAAGTAGTCTATTTGTCAACGGCATTTAAAAACCATGAATTCTTTTGGTTTAATTCAACAGCAACAACAAAAGAAACCTATTTTAGCCTGATTAATTAATGAATTAGCCATGCTGACCAAACTTCTAAATTCTTAGCAGGCCTTGCTGATACTAAAGCCCCAAAACCTTACATTTAAACTTTTAGAAGCCCGTGTGCAATGTTACCAGCCATAACAAGCTGTCGTGCGACCTCCTAGTGTGATTTTTCTTACAACACCCTACATAGTGCAGAAATATTATTTCATTTTATGGACAGGAAGATCACTGCAGAACAAGCCCTAGATCTTCAAAGGAAATTACATATTGCAATGTATTACAATGCTTAACTATGTCACATCTGGCTGAACAGGTCAAACTGCAGGTCAATCAAGAGCATCCAGGCTTTAGTTGTGGAAAGAACAAAAGAACAAGTATGAAGGGAAAAGAACCTCCTATCAACTGAACTAAGAGTAATTGGACAAGGTTTAGTGGTCAACCCAAAGATAAGAAATTTCCTCTGGTGTAAACACTCACGAAACATTAGTTTTGTTGTTCACAGAGGAGGTCCTTCACTATCTACCCCAGGCCAATATTTATCAAATTCATCCAACATTATGGCTACATTTAAATCCAAGTTCAAGATCTGCCTCACCTAGGTATGTGGCTGAGCTATTATTGGCTATTCTGGGGGAGGTGTTTCTCCTACTGGAACTATTTTGCTTTACATGTATCATTATTAATCGAATCAAATATCCTCAGCATCAGATCTCTACTCCAGCTCACAATAACATGAATACCTGTTTTCCCATACTAGATGGGAAATACTCATCACGAAAACAGATCCTTATGATTTGAACAAGTGCTTGGAGCACACATTCAATATAAGAATACATCAGCAAACGAAGTGGAAGTATTCAAGAAGTCCCCCTGTGGACTTCAGCTTAAACCAGTGCCTTGAGCACCTCTTTAAACACAAAAAGAGTACATGTTATTCCCAACAAACCCAGCAGCAAAAAGATGGCACCTGACTGACATTTTGGAGAACATCAGCAGGCAGTTAAGTCAGACTTTGGCATACAAGTGATTTACCAGACGTCACAAAAGAGGTCATTGTTAGAAAAGGAACTAGATGCAAAATGTGAGAATTTCTAACTATTGAACCAAGAATATACTATTTCTGATTAGTGCTGGTGAGTACAAGTTTAAACAGTACTAAGTAATAACATTATTTGTAGTTTTTCCTTGCAACTTGCTTCTTCATCGCGGAAGAAATACAAACTGAGTCACTTACAAAAGTACAGAAGGGTCACTGCTCTGTCTGCTGAGATGATACGATATTGCCACTAACAAACCACAAAATATGGAGAAGAGAACTGGAATATGCTGCCCATCCCAGGAATCCTGAAGACAGAAACAAAATGTTAATAAAAAGGAGACAAAGTACATACCACTTCACCTGACATACAAGAATTATGTGTATCATAGAGAATGGAAAAATTAACTACAATTCCACAAAAATAAGGCAGGGCTTTTTGTACAAAAATATTGTTCCATCTTTACCTATGTCTAACTATAGATCAGAAACTCTAGCACAGTGTACATCCCTCAAGTCTACACCATCTTAATCATTAAATGGTCATCATTTCTCATAACCCTAATGAAGTATTTCCTGCATTCCCTGAGACCACAGGCTCTTAAGAGCTGTATTTAGTCACATCTTAATTTTGAACACTACATGTATTTTGACTCAAGATTTATTTTTTCTAATGTGCTGAATGAAGATTAAACATTGGCTTTATTTTTGCTTTCCTGATCTGTATTGGATCTACAAAGATGAAAGAGTTATTCTTCGCTAGAGCTTGTTTGTCTTAAATGGATGTGTTTACAAAAGGTTAATGAGAAGTGCACAAATTCACAGAAAGCTAATGATGTCCTGCAGGTCATAGCATCATGGGAATAACTCCTCTAAGAACTTTCTACTCTCTGTGATAAAGTGGAAAAGTCAGCCAACTCTGAGTTGGACCCACACATGCTACAATTCATTGCAAACTGAGCATGTCTGATTATTGACACACACCTGAAATAAACAGAATAAACAGAACCAGCATCACACTCTATACTGTTTTCAAAAACAGCATTTTGTTTTTGAAACAGTATTTCAAGCAAGGAAAACAGGGTGTGTGTGGGGTGTGTATGTGTGTCCCTTGGCCAGCTAACTCTAACTGTCCCCCTTCAGATAGGCACACATCTACACTTTGACACTACAAACTATTTATTGGTTTCTTCTCAAATAAATATTAAGTAGAAAATACTATTTCACTTTTGCAGCACCAGAAAAAAATAGAGTCATTTTGAGAGATTAACATACAAGTACATGCAGACTCTGCTAGAAACAAGTCATTTGCATGATATTTTCAAGAACTGATGTAGAATGGAAATGATAGTAAATGTCATGTGTTTTGAACCAAAAAAAAAAAAAAGCCCATTAGAGCAGGCACAAATCACACACCTTTTAAAAGCAAAATATCTGCTTTGTTCCTGCATTGCATCTCCTCTATTGACATCACAGTTGACCAAGAATAAAACCCTAGTAAATCAAACTAGTATTTCTAGTTCAGTAGTTGCATACTTTAGTTACTTAATGCAGAATAAACCCCAAAACAGAGAATGCAGAGAATAAACCCCAAAACATCAATGTTTACTGTGCATAAAGTATTTCTCACCTTCAGGGCACCATAGCACAGTCCATACAACAATGCTACTGCCACAATACTACAGATAAAACTGTAAAGTGCTGCAAGCAGGCTTGTGGTAGCTGAATATCATAGAAATGAAAAGAAAAGAAAAAACATTGTTATCTTCTGAAGTTAGAAAACAAAATACTTCAGTTTGTTTAAGGTATCAGCTCCCTAGTTTCCTCTGATGGAAAAAAAAGGCAATTCAAACCAGAGCAGCTACTTGTATTTTCCCCTACAAGTAATTTTTATTAAGAGCATTTTGTGTGGCTTTTTTTCATCTCCTTAGTAATTGAACAGCTTTACCATGGGAATACTTAACTGCAATAGAAACCAGTTAAGGAAGAAATGACAGACTTACTAGGACAGTAATTCTATTTCTCAATAATCAATCAGAAGACTTTTAGGCTTTTTAAAAACAGAATTAGAGTATTCTATGTTTAGAGGGTAAGAACAAAAATATGTAACCACTAAATTTTTTTAACTGACATACTGATCTTGGCTGCTCCAAATCTCACACTTTTGCCACTGAAAAAACACAACACTCACCATTGCCACCAAAGACATGAATATCCAGCTGTTCACAGAGATACATCACAAATGTATTCACCTGAGGCAGGAGACCAATGAAGAATACTATAGGGAAACATAGTGTAAACACTACAGAAAAAAAAGAGTTGAAAAAGTGGTGAATATGAAAAAAACAGCATGGTAAGATATTTTTCAGTTTAAGTTCTAGGGTATCACACACTCCATTTTAACTCAACATCACCAAAGTATTTTTATTATAAATTTCTAAGAAAAATATACATGATGTAAAGTCCTACCTCAATGGCTCAGAACTGACTGAATACAGGGGTCATACAAATCAATAGTACTTTACTTTTAATTGCTGTAGATATGGACACAAGCCAGTTCAGGCTTTCCATTTTTATTTAGCAAAGATCAGCCAGGAGTGTTTACAGATTAGACTTGTAAGTTTTCACTCACTGTGAGGCTTATCCGAGCCTAAGTGCCTGTCTGGAGTTGCACGAGCAACCTACCACCAGCCACTCTGACATAAGGGAGGCCAAGCACTCCACCTTCAGGTTTTCTGCTACTAATAACACCTGACAATTTTACTCATTTTCCCTCATCACTTCTGAACATTCTAATCCTAAATGTCTGGGTTTTCTGTTTGTTTGGGTTTTTTTAACTTGAACAGACAACTGTATGAATCATGAAAATACCTGCAAATTACAGGATTTCAGAACACAAAGATAAATAAATGCCATCTAATTTCAATACAGAAAATGATTATGTCTCAACCTGCACATATTATTTACTTTCCATTCTAAAGAATAAAAGATACAGAAATAACCTTCTATGCATGTTCAGATAAAGTAGTTCAGATCTAATTCACATGCAACAGCATATTGCAAGTTCTAAGTTCTGAAGGATAGAAGCATCAAATAACAAAAATAACCCTAGCAGACAAAATCTGGCAGTTTAGGGAGGATTTTCTATCATCTTACTGACTTGTAGCTTCAATGACCAAAAGAAGAAGCAGACTTTAAAATATCTTATGAAGCACCACAAGTCTCAAATTTAATTTTCTAATTTATATGCACAGAATGGTTGGACACTGAAGGACATCACATGAGAAATATCTACAGTGAGACAGATAATGAGAATCTGGTTTTTTTCCCTACTTCACAGTAATGCTAAACAACAATATAATTTAAAAACATGTAGGTTGCAAACCTGGGAAAAACACTGAATTCTTTATTTTTTACTGACACTAATTAGGAAATATAGAACTACAGACCAGCTCTTCAATACCTGAAGAAAATGCTTTATCAGAATTCTCAAGTCAAACCTCTATTTCAAATCATTACTCAAAGAAGCCAACATAACAGGCAAATACAGTGTTCTGTATTTGAACGCTGACAGGTTAAAAAGTTGTTTCCCAAAAGTCTGTAAGTCAAACTATCTTGGGCCCATTGGAAACAAAATTACTACACAGAACTGGGAATACACAACTTTTAAAGACTAGTCCAGCAAAAAGCCAATATTTATGATGCTTTTACAATCCATAACATCATTGTTTTCTAACAGTGACCAACTAGGTGAAAAGATAAAATAATTTAGTAGATTTAGAGCAATTGATCAAATGCAATATGTAGGACACAAAAAAGCATTTATGCTAGTCCTCACTTGTCTGTTGGCAAGGAGTCAACATTTACATTATCTAAACACGAAGTTCACCTTGCCCTGTACCTGTTTCTTCCAGTACCTTTGCTTGGGAACAGGAAAAAAGGCAGCTGAGATTTTTACCTAACAAGGTATGTTTGCTAGCAGCCAGCCTGGTCTGCAGTACACACAAAGCTTTTTGAAACAGTGCTTCAGCAACGTTAAGAGCTGCTCCAAGGGTAAGTGTATCATGTGGGGGCTGGGGTGGGTGCAGTGCAGGTTGGCGGGGTGTTTTTTTTTTTTTGTTTGGTGTTTTATCATGTTGGTTTTTGGGGTTTTGTTTTGGCTTTTTTATTGTTGGGGGAGTTGTTTTGTTTTTTGTTTGTTTTTTTTTTAAGTAGAGTAANGTTTGGTTTTTTATCATGTTGGTTTTTGGGGTTTTTTTTTGGCTTTTTTATTGTTGGGGGAGTTGTTTTGTTTTTTGTTTGTTTTTTTTTTAAGTAGAGTAAGCTGTTCTGGTAATCTGATTTTTTTATTGGAAGAACTGCTAAGAAATTTAAACCCCATATGCTGCTGCAAGATACCCCAGAAAAACAGCAAAACATAAGGATCAAAACCCACTTATAACTCTTGAACTAAGTAGTTTTAAAAGCTAACGCCAAGATGGACACGGCCTGGAAAAAATGCCACCATGTCTTTTAAAACTGGTAAAGACTCACTCTTCAGTACTTTTGAAAAGTAGCTCACTTCCACAGGAGGACACACCACCTACAGGTATATTTATATATTATGTTATGGGGATATGGGTATACATTATGGCAATGACTCAACATGGTAGAAAAGGGAAGAAAATACTTCCAAAACTGACAGAGCATTATCAAGAGAAAAGAAGCTAGTTTTCTATAGTGAATGAGTCAGAAGTATCTTCTATCTTCTTTTTTTTATTACTGATACAGAATCAAGTATGCCAGTATATGAAGAGAGACACAAAGAATTTGTTCAAGAAGCACCTTTGGAAATGTCTGGACAATTTCTGTTCATAAATATGCAGCTTAGACATTTTCCCTCTGGGTATCTAAATAGAGAGTTATTAGCAGAGAAAGCTGAAGGGGGAAGCGTTATAAGGCGTAAAATACAGGATGTTCCTACAATCAAGTAATAAAAAACTAATACCCAAAATGCTTGAGTCAGTAATTCTTGTTAGTCAATTAAAATTTTTAAAAACCCACACTGAGACCAAGTTTTCATTTTTCTTGGACAGAAGATGGTCTGGGGGGCACACAGACATAACATTTAACTGCTGTAGTCTTTCACACACGGGTATTTTAATACAACTGAAAAGCAACTGCATCTTGTTTAGATGAATTCTTGCAGAGTTTCGTACCCCACCCGAAGCAGGAATCCATAGAAGATCACCCAAATAACTTTGCTCCATTAAAGCAACACACAAAGTTCCCATGATAAGATGGTCTTCAAATGTTTCTGTCTGTCTCTGCTTTCTATGGGCTCTGTTTGAGACTACAGGGCTGTTATTATTTTCATAACAGGGGAGAGGATTGTTGTTTTGGGGTTTGCATTGTTTGTTTTTTACATTAGGTTTAGGGGGGTAATGGAGTTAAATGTCATCTGTGTTCTGTATGCCTATGCTGCTCAGAAAACAATGAGATTATCTCAAAATGGAAATGCAGCTCAAAAACTGCATTTTTGATATTGCTGATAGGCCTGTTCTGAGAAGAAACGCATTAAATGAGACTTAACAGGTCTATAATGTTTTTTAAAATTGTGTCTGTACTGTTCTGCCCAATTGCTAAATACAAATAACCTGACTTAAGAGAACTCCTACTCATTTGCCACAAGCCCCTTCAGAGAGTGTGAAAGAGTCCAAATCAATGTTTTTGAAAGAGTCCAAACAAAAATGTTTTTTAACTACTATGCAGCTAGGTCCTAGCAAAGGGTAGTGTATGCAGGTCCAAGTTAGATAAGCAAGTTCAAGGATAAGGGCTAAGATATTGCATAATGAAAAATTTTAGTAGAGGGCATCTCTGCCATTCGTTACAGCAAAGCTACAGAAGGAGAAAATGTTCCCCTAAAATTCTACTGTTGCAAAGCAAACAATTCAAATCCATGAAAAAGCCACTCACCTATAACTAAGTCCCTGGCTGACAGCAGCAGCAATGGGTTGGTGAAAGCCATTCCATACAACCTGAATCTTGTTGTAGATATGTGTCTGCTGCCATAATCCAACAGCCAAATCAGACCACAACACAAACAGAAATATACAGGCCTACTGTAGGCTATGATACGATTGTGACCCTGTTTAAAAAGAAACAGTAAAACCACCAACATTTGATCATTATTAGTGGATAAAGCAGCTTTTACTCTTCTGCTACAGATAGCTTCAGAATTAAAATTAGTCACTGCTCATCAACCAATATGCTGTCGCCTCATCGTTTCCTAAAGTTTTCCTCATAAGATCCTTAAAGCATTGCCTTGCAGTGATACCAGTCTGTGCTTTTTGTGGCTTTGATATGACAAAGACACAACAGTTAGATTAAGTTAGACTAAGCTATATATACCCTTAGTCTCAGCCATATTTATGCTATGTTGCTTGCAGTACTAAATGTTAGAGAAGCTCTGACTAGGCTTTGTACGCAACTGAGAATAAATCAATTTTAAGGAAAAAGGGATTAAAGTTTACTACTTAGATACTGCTTCTGCTGGATGGGGGGACAGAATCTCTATGTTTATCAAAATACAACTTCTTACACAAAATTAATAGGAAGGAATAATGCTTTTTACACGTTATCTAAGACATAAAGGTAATATTTTGTCTTGGCAATCTAGCAGATGCACAACAGAATATAAACATACAGTGCAACACTAGAACATTAACATTTCCATGCTCAAACATTAACGTTCACTAGAGCATTGCAAACTCAGCTTATTAGAGTGAAAAAATAAAGCAGTGTGCACACTACGACAACTGAATGATTTACGTGATTAAAACAGAACATCAAAGCTGAGTCAGTTCATACCAGCAGAGCAAATTACAACATTAAGAATACTTCTCAGTATAATTGCTAGAATAATAAAGATTCTTCAAAAAGTTAATCATGACATGGCTCCCTAGCAGAAGCTAGGCTCAGAACAGGAGGACATGATTTGCTAAATACAAAGAGCACAGCGGGGGGAAACAATATCAGGTCCCTTCTCACACACTAAGACAACTACAAGCCTTTTGTGCCTTGTAAGAAGGAACACAGGAGAAATGCCAGAAAAATCACACCAAAATGATCAATTCTCTGTGGAAGTTCTGCATCTGCAGGGTTAGTACAGTGGCACATGCCCAAGACTTACATGTCGGGGGGAAGAAGAATCTGGCTGAACGCTCTGAAACCAAAATAAGAAGAGGAAAGTTACCCAATCTACAGATAAGTGTGTTTACCTCCCTACACACACCTTCTTGGTTGAGGTTCTTTTAACAATATCTATAACTAATTTTACAGTTGTCAAGCCGCATTACAGCCTTTAAATAGCACAATGTCGTAAAACCATTAAATCTACTTAAAGATTAGATGTCTATAACCAAAATTCTTTAAAAAAATCCCCAAGCCCCTTATTTTCAGGACTTCTACTGTTTTTCTACAGGAAAACTTAGGAACTTTAAAATCTAATTCCCATCCTAATAGTCAAAACAAAAAATAATCAGTCATTCTTAAATTACAATAAACCATTATCAGTCTAACAAAAATTAATTATCTGATTAAAAATATGTTTAGATATAATTGCCTCATATGAATGCTCCAAGGTGTAGACACTACAGAAAATTAAAACCCAAACCAATCAAACTTCAAGTTCAGTTTGTTGCTGGTTTTCAAAGAGTAAGAATGTGCTCCTCTTCATGAATCAAAAAAAGCGCATGAGAACAATAAATAAAGGATTGTTTAACAAGCATATGCAGAACCTTCTAGTAATGTGACCTTGCATTACCACCTATCAAACTTCCCATGAGGCCAGGTTTACTCATTTCTTTATAAATTATAAGCATGCACACTTTTCCTTAAAGCCCTAACTAATCTGCAATACCCAACTAGATTTTTATCTGCTGTTTGTAGAATGTAAAAAGAAATTAAAGTACCTTCAACAGTGAGTACTGGCAACTGGCTATTACCAGGCAGAACTGGAAGACCCAAATATCCTTGAAAAAGCCCTCTATAAGTAGTACAGAGCCCAGAAATGCAACTAGAATAGCTAGGATGACAGCTAATACATTTTCAAGGATTTCACGGTTCCTGTTTTTAAGGGAGAGAAAAAAATAAAAAAAAAAGGAATTTAAAGCTATGTCTAGAAAAAGCTGCAAAAGAGCAGTTAAGAGTAAAAATTAACAAGGGTTATGCTACTGGTAGAAAAGTAGTTAAGAATAAATTTGAACTTCCATAGTCTACTATCACACTGTCCTTTAGCAAAGTTAGGAGCTACCAGGATTTAAAGCTGAAAGCAGTTAGTATCTTATGGAATTTTACTTTAAACAGCAGAAGATAACTTCAGCAGATAATTTTAGAAATAATTCAAATGTTCCACTAGAAGCACGGTCTCTAACATAAATGTATATCGAAAGCCCATCCAAGATGATGATAAGCCTAAGAAAAAAACACAAGCATGGTAACTTACCTGTGTATATAATCTGTCACTCATGATTTTCTAATGAAGAAACTAAAAATACTCTTGCTTGACTAAGATATGCCAAGTGGAACACAGATAATTCCCTACAATATTGCTAGTGCTTTGGAACAAAGTTATAAGTATTCCTCCCTGGACAGAATCATTACTATCCTGTTTTTTCCAAGGAGGTTCATTACCAAAATATAAGTACTGTACATATTCCAAAAGCTGGCAACTGGAGGATCACCTTAATTTTATTCCTCCAGGTCAATGTAGCAGGGACAAAAGTCACAGTAGTAAATGACTCCTCGAAAAAATGCTTTGGAACAGCAGACAAATTCTTTCTGTTTACCAAAAGACTAAGTGCATGCCAGGTTGTAGACCCTTTCAATTAATTTTTGGAGAAGGCTATACTCTAGCTTTAAAGATTGGCAACGAGTCTTTCTATTTGATCATTCAAATATGTTACTGCCCCACGCAGGCAAAGTGAGGGCTGTATCAACCTTTTTTGATTGCTACAGAAAAAAATGAGAGTAGCCCCCATTATTTTAGAAAAACTACATTCAGTATTATTATTTCATTTTTCAGAGTACAGTAAATAAGTATAATTCTCTAAGGATAGTTTTATCTATATTACAGCTTAGTAACTGTTTTCATCTTTGCATTCTGAGTTCTGGCAACGTACAAGGATCTCACCTATCGAATAAAGCCAGAAGAGTTAATCTATCAAAATTGATGCTAATCCAAAGTTTAGGTAGGATCCAAAAGCGATAGTACTGCTTGACTTTTTGAGCTGCTTCCTCTTGAGGCTGCATGTGGTCCTGAAGGTCAGGGCTCAGGTCAATATCTTGCTGCTCCAACAGATCTGTATCCATTGTTAGCAGCCTGTTCAACCTGATCTGAGGAAGAGAAAGCTAAAAGAAAGTTAGTATTAACAAAAACTCCTTTATATCAAATCACTGTATAGATACTGAAAATTGCTTTGAAGAAAATTGCTAGAACTCTTTAGTTTCACTTTTGAGGAATTACATGTTAAGCACTCTCACAGGCTTCTACTTACTTTTTCTGTCCTTAGCACAGCACATGAATAGGACTAGGAGCAATAACAGTTTGCATACAACAACTCTTTGGCATTTCAGCATAAGCCTTATTTCAAATGAATGCATCTTCCAAGCACATTATCCCATTACTCTGAAAACTTTAAATTTGAAGACAAGTAAACTGATACATGGACAACATACACTACAAGAATAATCCAATTATTAATTTAAATAAATTACAACACATTTCTTATAGTCAGCTAATCTGCATGCAAACCCATGCTGAATGGTTCTTTTTGCATGACAAAGCAACATACGTGTGCACCAGCAGTCAATTCAAACTCACTGAATCCAGAATACACTCAGAAATGAACCAAAGAAAAAGCTCTACCCTGAACAGTCAAGTACTATTTACGACTGACTATTATTTATTTTGTAGTTTGTTTGGAGTTCTCATGAAAATCACAGTAATACTAACAACCATGAAAGATACTAAAGGAGAGCACTCAATGCTCATAAGATACTATAGTACATATGTATAGTCTAATCCAGTTTCTAACAGGCCGAGGAACATCTTGATGTACTGCCCTTTATTCTTAGACAATATAATTGTTAAAACGTCCTTTAATGAAAAAGCTTCACAAATGTGTAAGGCAAAGAGTAAAACTTCAACACTGATGCCTCCTTCAAGTGTTAAAACTACAGGTTTAGTGTTTAGAGGGGCTTTCTCCCTACAATCATCCAAGTTTAACATTAAATTTCTTGATTTATAAAATTTTTTTCATCACTTCTTCAATCATCAGTGGACGTAACTATGCTTAGCCAGCCTCTCCTTCCCAGAAAAATACTAATGAAAAAACAAGCAGGAACACTCCCTTTCTAAAAGCATTTCAAAAACATAAACCATACTATTTAAGGCAAGCTGTGTCAGAAAACAGATCCTTTTTGGACAATTTTTTTAAAACGTAGTTTCTTAAAAGGTAGAATCAGCATAACATTCACGGCACTAATAATAAATTTCAGTGGAATTTTCCATTTAGGTGCATGGCTGAGGTTTTAGTCACAAATTTGCCTTAAAACAGAATCATTCCCTCCAATGGGACTACACACTGGCAAACCAAAAGCACAGAAGAGGTAATGCAGCCTCTTTTCTAAAAGCTACATGTTTGAGGGGTAATGTAAAAAGCAAAGCAAGTTCCTCTAGCAGACACCAAGTTTAAAAAGCACGTTCTTGATCAAACGCATGGTCAGGCAAACGGAGGTCTCTTGCTCCTCTGCCAAATCCCAAAGCTGTATTTCGTTTTCCCTCTTGATTATATCATTAGGTACTTCAACATACTTCTCTTTGGTTTGCCAGCTTAAGAATCATGACCATTTGCACTGTTTTCAGAACATAATATATGACTTCAGAATTAAGAGTACAGGTATGTCTGGACTTGACAATAATACAAAAGGTTTCAGATCATAAAACTAAGGAATTATAAAGCTATTTGCAGTATGAAACAGTGTAAGCTTCTGCCTTGTTTTCCAAGTCACTCCTTTAAATATATATTAAAATTTTGTACAGCAGACTCCAATGACAGATGTCTAAATTCCTTTCAGGGAAATTACTCAAGAGAAGTTTCTTTTGGTCAAAACACAATATTTAGTCTTTCTGCTGCCTGCTAACCTCAGTAACGCACAGAAGGAAAACTGTCCAAATTGTACACATCATCTTTGGAAACTTTTACAAGGTATCTTAGAACAATTTCTGTGAGTGTTTTTAAATCTACTAGATTGTAGATCAGAGGATACCAACTAAGTTTTAAAGTGTTATGCAAGAAGATTAATTTACATGTATATATGAAGACACTACAATATAAAATACTTTCTCTTCATTAATCCAGACAAAATTCTTTCCTAAGAACAGAGAACTACCACACAGAATGATTAGTCAGTGCTATAAAGTTGGACAGTCTTCTGATTCTTTGCATGCTTTAAAAATAAGTAAGAAAAACTTACTAGATCATGTGGATAAAAGCGAACTGAGGTAGAACTCGATACGTGAGAGTCCGTGTCACTATAAGAACAGGGAAAATACTTCAGATTATAAACTACATTTTATTTCTACAGGTCACTCTAATTTTCTAGTGTCCCAAATTAATTTTGATATCTTGTGAATTTTATCTAACTATCTTTAAGTTTTCCTTCAGTCACTTATTATAAATGCAAGTAGCCACTTAGTCTCATGTACTGTGGTACATTTCACACCTATAGTAAGCCAGGAGAATCTTTAATCTTACACTTAACATTTTCTCATCACCTAGTCCCTAAATCATCTAAAAAGAACTACAACGATAGCCATTATTCCACTTGAAAAACAAAAATTTTATAAGCTTTTAGCTACTGATGTGTAAAGATACATCACGTGTCTAAAGAAGTGCAGAGGCCACTAGGTGTTCACATGCAGTTTCTCATAATTCTATACTGTTTTTATCAGGATCCCAAAACTGCCAAAAATAGTACATACTTAGCACAAAAAAGTGAGCTACTTAAACTGCTTTTGAAAAACTTAAAGTTAAACCTCTGGTAAGAAGAGCAAAATTATTTTGCGATTTCCATTCATTAGAGATGAAGAGAAATTTCTCTTACTGTATGAGAGTCCATATCCAACCATTGCTTTTTTCCCCAATTTTGGATAGCTTTTGGATGTTTGTTTTCCATGTAAATCACATGGATGTAAGGCTTGTATCAAATTTATGCAACTTTCCTTCAGTTCCTTGCCTTAAGATAAAAACATTCTTTGTTATCAACTTCACTTCACTCAAACTCAAGTATTCTCTACAGCCGAGATCTGATTATCTGAAGTGGCCAGTTTGTTCCTTCCATTAGCACATTCAAGTTCATAACAGCAGCCATCAGCAAAGCCATTGCATCTGGAACATGCAAGCAGTGGAGGCAGGGACTGGCAGCTTTGTGGAAGGAATGCAGAACTTTTTGTCAAAGTTCAATTCTACAAAAGGCACTTGCATACTCTCACAAGAAAGATTTGAAGATGGGACGTTTTATATTCATTACTCCATAATTCCAAGAGCTATTCCACCTACATGTGGTAGGAATTATAGCATTCAGCATGGCGCAATAGCTTCAGAGCAATTCTACATTGTGAAGTAGACTGGGGGCATGTGGGAAGCCAGAGGAGATTTTGGGATGCTTTTCCTTCTTCTGCCTCCAAAACTTCCAGTATGTAGCTGGCTATTTCAGCTGCAAGTCAAATTTCCATCTCAGCAATGTTAACACTTCCATTTACTGTTTGATGCCATCTATGAACTTGAGAATAAATCTATCAGTTTACAATGGCTTCACAACTGGAAGTTCAATAGCCATTATGGTCAACAGCCACCTAACTTTTTCAAAAATGGGTTAAATTCTTTAACAAAGACTTTCTATAAGCCAACAAAAATGCATTTGTCAAGTTCTCCGTCTGGAAGTGTATTGCTTAAGCTAATAGTAGTACTCATTTTCTGAGATAATATTTAACTTAATGTCATCTTCTAGTAAAAATCACTTGGGTCACAAAAGTAAAAGTATATGGTTAATAGATTGCATTGATTTTTTTGGTAGTCCATACTAAATAACCTTTTAAAATTAAAATAAAATATTGGATTGCAGTAAGACAAGAATCATCACTCTTGACTGGCCTTCACACACACCAGATGTTGGATGCTCTTCTTGCAGCTGGCTCAAAGTTCACAAGCGACATGTCGCAGCCCCCTGTCTCGTAGAGCGTAGAACTGAACTTACCTGCCAAAGAAAAAGTCAAAAGCAGGTCAAAATTTCCTCAAGTTTCATCCCATCGGCAGCAGCTTCTATTCATTAACTTACTATAGAGATCAATTCAGACATCTGAATTTACATCAGTGTCAAAATATAAAATGTGATTACACATGAATGTGTCACCAGTGCAGACATTAGCTACACAGCTGTCTTTCATACCATTTTACATAACATATATACTGTAACTGCAGTACTGAATTAAAGAACCTGCATTTACAAGATGCCACTATTAACACAACAGAAGGACAGTGTAAGGCTTCTTCTCCCCTTAAGAGGATAACCTCATGAAAAATTTGCAGTGACCAGCTTCTTCAGTTCTTCCCCACCCCCAAGAGAACCATCAGTATATCATCCACTATCAGCATCTAAGAACATTCGGCTACAGCAGCGATAACCCAAGTATCCTGAATAAAATTCTTTTGAGATGCCTATGTCTATTTGAAAAGAAACACAAAGACTGAAAGAAGTGGCCAGAGATGCTTCATAAGTTAACTTAGGAAACTCATAAAGGAATGTGCAGCAGAGATTTATTCTACAAGCTAGAAACAAATGCTTTAGTGTAAGAACAAAGGACTGCAAACTAACTTCTTAGATAAACCATTTGGACTTACTTCCAAAATATATAATTTTAAAAAGTAGCCAAAGATTATAACTCAAATGATAAATTACATTACTCAAATATGATGTTTTCACAGTACCCTCCTCTCAACATTGGCCTGATCAGAGAGATAAGCATTGTAATTTTCCCTGAAGGCCTGGTTCAATATATTTCAGCTCTGAATGCAGGGAATCTGATTTTCAAACTAATCTTATATGAAATTATCTGCCAACTTCTCCATCTCTTTTAGCTTAAAACCCTTCTGAAGTCATGATGCAAAACATGCAATATTTCAATATTAGCTTATATAAACAAAAGAAAAAAAATCCCACTTTGGAGCATGTGAAGAAAAACTGTATACACCTCTCAGCTGTATGTCATGCAGCTTTTCCTTCTGCTGATGCAAGACACCAAGCAGTCCCCCCAGAAATACCTAACAAGATCAGAGCTTCCAATCTTTCCCATTTCTGTGAGAGCACAACCTGCTAATACTGTGGATTCTGAATATAATATAATCCTGCAGCAGCTTCTCTTCAGACCCACAGACATTTAAGTTTGATTCAAAAGCATTTAAATCTTAGCAGGTTAAATCCCTCAAACCAGATGCTTAAAACCAGTGAAACAAAGAAAAAAAACCTGGTATATTGAAAATATCTTCATAAAGCTTTCTACCCTAAGAGGGAGCCCTTCAGACCAACCAGGGAAATACCACAGCTGTGCTCAGAGCCACCATTGTGACAAGACAGTCCCCTACATAGCTCAGGAGGCACAAACAGCATGCACAGCAGCTCTCTCAATATTCAATTACATCTGCCACAGACACAAGTACAAAGCTCACTTGTTAGGGCTTTTTCCTCATTGGATATGACTTTAATGAAGTACTTTAGCTGATTATCTTTTGGTTTTTCAATGCAATGTGTAGTACACAGTTAATACTGAAGCTTAAAATTTAAACTAGTAGATAACACGGGGAACCTTCCCACAACTAATAAAAACCCTTGGTTACAAAGGTATATTTATTAACTGCATCAATAAAAAAGTTTCAGGAGCAAACATGGAGATACTGGACAATACAAATACACTTCAGGTTCTATTCAGGACAAAAATGTGCATTAATTATTATGGAGAAATCTCCGGGGCAAGCAGCCCTTAAAAAAATAAATGAAGTTTGGGTTAAATTCTTCATGGTTTTGCATTACTGAACAGAGATCCTGGAAATTAAACTTTTTAATTTTTAACTTAATGAAATTCTAGTCACAGAAGTTAGAATATACTACTTGGACATACAACTTCCCCTTCCCTTGGGCTGAGGAAAACACATCAGGTATTTATTTCAGAGGAAGTTTACTGAACTATTACACTTTTTCATATCTACAGTTCCCTGTCACCCAACTTATCTTTGAATCTATCAAAATTTACTGCATTTATATTGCTGCTGTAAGTACTGCACTGCTGCAGTGGGATATAACAAAACTGATTAACAGAGGTTGCAAACAAACAGAACACTTAATTCCCATTGTTTATACACAAACTACAAAATGGACTCAGGATTATGTCATGCCTGTGATTCACCCACCTATTTAAAGAGGCTTTCCATTGAAAGTTAGCCCCCTGGCAAGTACAGCACAGCTTGTCATTAATACAAATATTTTTCTGTCCCCTTTTTTTGTTTTTCTTTTCCTGTTTTTGATTTGGTTTGGTTTTGTTTTTGTCTTTCTATTGGGGTCTTTTGGTTGGTTGGTTGGTTTAAACAAAAAGATTTTTCAGAAAAGTCTCAACTCATCTCGGTAGAAAACTCAACAGGACTGTTCATTGCTGTTGGTGACGCAAACTCCGAAGTCTGGCTGGAGATAATAAAATGAGCTGCAAAATCCTTAATTTTTAAACTCTGTGAGACAGAAACAGCTTCCTCACAGCACATAAATTCTAACAAAGAATTTCAATACTCAAGATTCAATACATATGGATATACCTAGCATTTTTATTTACTCTAGTGACTCCCATTCCTGTCTCCCACAGCATTCTCTGTGGGATACTTGGAACAGCACCACATTGAATAAGCTTAAGAATGTATTTTCTCTCTCTAAAGCCTGTGGTTTTATCAAGCTGTGAACAAATGGGAGACTCTAAACATTATGTTGCAAATCAAGAAATAAGATCAATTGCATGTTTGCCCAGTCAACATAAATGTCTAACTTCTCTGTACACAAACACAAAAAAGAAAAGAGATCTGTAAGTTCTTAAATTAAAGTCACCCAAAAATATTCCATTTGGACCAGGTTACAATAACAAACCAAGACACTGTGATACTCAAGCACACAAATCCAAAATACATCTTCATTCTGACATGGAGACAAGATAAATGTGTGCTCTTTGAAGCAAGTTTCCTTGTTCCAAAAGACCAAAATATCTCATCACCACATCCAGAGACAACCATGTAACAGTTCACACTGCACAAACTCACATTCCCACAGTTAAGGGCATCAACAGACAACAGCAACAGGCTGATGAGCTTACAGAGACAAAACCTGGGAGACTTAAGTGGCTCAGAATTTAACTAAAATGGTGCTCTGATGGCTTCCTCAGCTAAGTTATCTTCAGTGTGCTTCCCAGTTTTACATCCAATACACACTACTTTTTTTCAAATCGCTCAGACTAGTTCACATGCAAAGGCTTACTGACATGTTGAAATCACATCATCATCAGATCAAGATATATTTGTCTACTGCTTCAGTCAGTGTTTCTTAAATCCTAGTTAGCAATATCAAAGTCGTCAGAATTTGACTACTTGGTAGATTGCTAGGAGCTTCATTTCCAAAGGTCAAAATTTTACCATTAGCTATGGCATTAAGACATACATGTTTTTAGTAAGAACACTTCAAAGTAGTTCATTTTTTGTTCCTATATGAAGTTTGTCAAAAAGTAACTTACCTATTACCCCAAATTCCAGACTACAACATGGATATTTTCCATAGGAATAATGGGAAGTGAATATTTATTTTCTACATGGACCTTTGAACATGCTCCCACATCCATCCCAAATAAACTACATCTATTGAAGTATCAAAATATTTTGATATTTTATATCAAAATATCAATATAGGTACTGAGTAACTGCTTCTAAATTGGTTTTAATCTAATAAGTAACCAGTGTATATGTCTATCTTTACATAAAAGTTTTGATAGTCAAAACCATTCAACTGCCTTCATAAATTAAAATACTTAAGTTTGAAAGATTATTGCTTGTTATATAAACAATACAACCAGAGGTCCATCATACCACCATAATTGTCTTGTAAAGTTCTAGATGAGCAGTTCTCTTTAAGCACAAAACCAATTTTAAAAAAAATCATCTAGCCAAGGACAAGAATCTGTTATTTCACCCCCACTTCAGACACCGGGCATCTGTTCTACTAATTCAGTACTTGGATTCCTAACTACTTGACAAATTCTAATTTGAATTTAATCAATCTCCACTGCAAGGGCTGAAAAATCCCACCTACCTGTCTAAACAATCAGCTGTTAGTGAGAACAATAAGAATCAGTACTGCCACACTCTGCTCTCAAAACTGTCATTCATTTAAGTCATGGCACATGTTTTGCTGCTTTTGAGACTTGTATTATATCAATCCTGCCTATAATCATGGCACTTACTTTGCCACCTTTCCATCCTGCATTCCTTCTATGATTTACTTCATGTTTACCACTCCACATCAAGCTCCTTTTCCATCCTTTCGAGTTCCTCCCCCCTCAACCTTCCAACTGTATAACTGATAAAAAACTTCCTACTTTGAACCTGGAAGACTGAAGATAATGCCTCAAAGCATCTCTTGCCTTACTCCCAGGGCAATGCCCAGTTAAAGATAACTGTATCATCACCAGACAGGGTGTGGGACAGGTATAATACAGTGAGGCTCATCCTAGGTAAAATAAGCCACCAGAATCAAATTAACAGACAAGAAACTTTAAAGTAAACAAAACCAAAAATTGTGTGTCTTGTTAAGTGCTGCAGCTTGACATCAACACAAATAGAAAAAATCTAGAAGTAGATAGTGCATTGGTAAAGGAAAACATGAGCCCTATATGTGAAGGCTTTTACAGTAAATGAATACATGCCCTGTTTGCCTTTCCAAGAGGATTTGAATTAAGAAAAGAAACTCTTCTATGCACTGTACAGAGATATATAACCCCATCTATGTTTGTCACTGATATTTCCAGTTGGAGTAAACCAGGTTTTGTTTCCATGTATTTCCCCAGCCACTATTTTTTTCTTTTTTTGCCCTGGGCAGTCACAATGACTTCCACAGCAACAAAGAATTGGTCATAGCTCCTTCATCACTTTTATTTTTATTCTTATGCTGATCAAGGAAAAAACAAACTACAGTCTTCTCCCAACCCAAAGCAAAGACAAACTAAAGTACAGGGTCTTCTTTCACTGTAAGATATTTTGGGATAATACAGCAAAACCAAGAGCCTTAGACTCAATGGAAAGAGAAAAACAGTGTTACTTCATCCCTGACTGAGGGTTAAAAAAAAAACCCAAACAAACAAAAAACCCCCCAAAAAACTAACCACATACCACTTATAAGGAAAGATACTTTCTTGTCAGGCCTGATAAAGGAATCACACACAGGAAAGCTTGCACCATTTTGCCAACTATTTTACTCTTAACAAAAGATAGCACCTACTCCACAAAACCTGCTACACAAACTAGAAAATTTGATTTTCCTAAAATAACACAAGATCTGCCTATAATAGCTTCTTTCTCTCAAAGGATTCTAAACTAGCTGCTCAGTCTCAAAACAGGAAACAAATCCCTGTTATATATCAGATTTCTATCTAGCAGATCCCAGAAGTTTTGTGCCTCCCAAAGACAACGTGATGTCCCATATAATTGTAAGCACAGTACAGGTAAAGTTTCAGAAGAACTGAGTCTCATGAATTTCTGAAGACTCCAATGCACAAAAAAACCAATGAATATGCCATTTTAGAGAGTCTGAATGCCATGTTGAATTATATATGATCTACTTTGACTTCTGCTAGAGCAAATAATACCAGCTCTTAAATAACATAGACCTAGATTGCATATTAAATGACAAATTCTACAGAACTCAACCATATTGTTTTGGGTAAGATGAACCCAATCCTTCAAATAAATAATGGCGGCCTCAAGAATATAGCTCAACATTAAACTTGGACAAAAATAACCAGTATAACAATTTCAGAGTTATATTTCAAATATCTTATTTTCAAATATGAAATAAAGAGTCCAAATTAAATTAAAAAATGGGTTTCATGTAACAAGCTCATAGTTGAGAGACACAAGCACTGAGATTGAAACAATAACACTTCTATCAAGAAAACAGTAAAGCAACAGAATCTAAAACAAAAATTATTAGGTAACTAGATCATGTGTATTTATTATATGTGTAGTTAAGTCTTATAAAACATCTCAGAGTAGGTAAAGGTGGTTTTCAGTTTTGCTTATATTCCATTTTTCCTTATACTGCACTAGATGATGCAGAAGAATTAAGACTCAGTCAAACTCACATGTAAAGGGTTACCACAGACTCTCAATTCATGGAGTCTTCCCCTCTAGTGGGGTAAGAGACAACTGACTTATCTTTTAGTCCTGGATTGCACAAAGGCCTGAAACACATGTTTTGTCAGTGTTCTGATCAAACCTGTACTTTTAGGTTATTAGAGCTGACAGCTGCTCAAAATTCCTTCACTACTAACTGTCAGTGCTCAAGATGCCCATTTTAATAATTCAAGGAAGAGTTACGTATTAATGATGAAGTCATAAGTAATTCAGGCCGTGTATAGATAGTTGCAAAGATCCCTGCCAGGAATTTTTCCAAACCGGCTCCTTCACTGTCTGGCAGATCAGTCATTTATTAAGACCATCTTCCTAGCAATTTTATTAGCTGCATAGAAGTTAATTAAGAAGTTAATAATCGAGAATAAAATGGACCATGAAGAACTAAGAAGACACTATAAAGCTCCATAAAATGATGACATTTGATATATAAAAGAGTCCAGATTTACTTCCAATACCAAGCTCCTAAATAAAGGTGTACATTCAAAACAAAGCATTCATTTACATAAGTATTTCTTTTTTGAACAGAAGCTAAACAACTCATCTAAAAAAGGTAAGGTCAAGAATTCTTAGGAGCCATAACAAGTTGGTTTTTTTTTCAGGAACCGAAAGACCCCCCCATAGTCTCCATCTCTGCTCAACTGTCTGCAGGACCATAGGAAAGATTTATTACTTGTGTTACATTGCTCAAATCAAGAAAGCTCTCGCACCATCATTATTTGCATCTATGACTCCTTATTTCCCATCATGCATTTGTGAGAGAAACGGCCTGGAAAGGTGATTGAGCAACACAGCCTTCCCAGAAACACACCTAGAAGGTTCGGAAACAACGCTCAGGTTAGCTGATTTTCACTGCATTGTTACCAATAAATCTGCTGTATTAACACTTCCATGTCACCAAGGTTACATAAGGCCTGCATACCAAGTTCATCGTGCAAACTGCTACCGCCTACAGCAGATGCAGTGGCATGTGATGCTTCTAAGTGGACACTCCCATTTCTCACCAGCAAGGAGGCGCTAGCGCCGGGCACAGCTGCCTGGGAAGGGGGGCAGGACTGCACTCTGACCTGGGAGGAGCACTGCTGGCCTTGCTGACCATCTTGAAGGCTACGAGAAAACACGCATTGGGGACACATTACCAGGAAGAAGTGAAAAAGAGCCAGAAGTGAAGCAAAACAAGATTTTTCACTTTAAAGAGGAAAACTTTTTTTTTTTTTTTAAATAGTAGCATTAAGCAGCCAACAGTTAGAGTTAAAGTAACCCCTATGTATGTGTAACAGAGTATTTAGGCCCTAGTTACATCAGTAATCTAGAGATACTGTTCCTGTCAACTTCTTAGAAGTAGTATTGCTTTCAAAGATCTCCCCAAGTCACCCAACAGGTATATTCTTGTGTGTCTTAATTTGTGGGTGCAAAAGCAAATTACTGCCAGTTAGTTTAACTAGAGACTAACCTGAGCTATCACCTATATTTACTGCTGACTATTCCAGTCTTTTCACAATCGTTGGGGTCCTTTTTCCTTATTCAAGTATGACCTGATCAGCTGTTTACGGCTTTTTTCTCCGTCACAGAGACATCACCTTTCTTATTATTAATTCACAGGAACTAGAAAATGTCTTTAAGCTTTGTTAATAGCCATATGATACCACAGACCTTGTAGATAAGTGAAGTAATATGCTTGGATTCAGAATTATTTTGAACATATTAAAACTCTCTATACAAAGTAATTAGTTGGCAAAAGTTAAGTTGATTCTGAAGTTAATTTGAAGTTACAGCAAAAGCTTTATTACTCATCAAAACACAGGTTCTAAAAGTCAACCTGGCTTCCAGAGAAATTTGTACATTTCTCATAGCCATGAGCAGACAATGTTTGAAAATGTTAATTTTCCTCTTCACAGACTTCAATTGCAAAATTAACTTTATAAAGCTATTTACCAAAGTTAGATTTTTTTAATAGCTTGTTTAATAGCAGGTATAACGAAGTGTCAGAGTACATTATGTTTACAGTTGATATCATACCATCTTTGCAAGAGCAGTGGTTTTATTATCCTTCATTTTGTAGATTTAAAGAAGTTACATTATACAGTCATTAGCTGAGGCATTATCTTAGATAAAAGATTTTGTATTTTAAAGACTGGAAAATAGCTTTAACACTTTTGA
The DNA here is from genome assembly GCA_013397555.1 of Urocynchramus pylzowi. Taxonomy (NCBI): domain Eukaryota; kingdom Metazoa; phylum Chordata; class Aves; order Passeriformes; family Fringillidae; genus Urocynchramus; species Urocynchramus pylzowi. The sequence continues at coordinate 3,952,272 of VZRH01006604.1, forward strand.
AAAACAATATGTATCACCTGCTGCTTTTAGCACTTCACTGTTTATAGAACGATGCTAGAGTTGGCAAATGAGGCAACTAAAAAACCAAGATCTTACTAACAGTTGAAGGGTTATATCTGATGTATTTACTTTTAACAGTATTTTCTACATGATCTACTTTCCAGTTCTTTTGTTAGAACATCACTGGAAAAGAAAATATGGATATAAGAATAGGTGTTAAGAAAAGCTCATGCAAAATAATGCAGACATGCACACAGCTCAGGAAGAAAAGAACAGCAACTTATAATTTACTGTGTTCTAACATTTTAATCTGAAATTTAAATTCAGTGTTTTGCTGCAGTACACAAGGCTTTCAGTGAGCTATGCAGCAACAAAAGCCCCAAGGAAGTTCACAGATGTGCCAACCTTCACTGCCTTCCTTAAGCAACACCAAACCAATGCTAAACAATACTGCTTCTCCATGTACAGCAGGTACATCTCAAGAGGTATATACACAGCTGCCCTTTGAATAGCTATCCACATCTGTCACAATTTAAAAATCCCACCAAAATATCAATGTCAACCAATTGCAAAAAAAACTAGGCTTATTCTCTCCCTGATTTTATAAGAATAAAATTGTTTCATACAGTCGCTTACACACATGCATACACTATTGACTACATGGGATACCAATGAACACTTATTTCTGAAGTGCCCAAAACAATACTGACATTTAGACAGGACAAAAGCAGGCGTGAATGGTGTTTTATGGTGCATTTTGAGTTTGCTTTTTTAAGTTACCAGGCAAAACAATCTGGTATCTAATTTAGCATCAAACCAGCAGAATTTACTAGACTAGGTTTGACTTGTCTACCATTGCCAAAGACACACATAAGTAATGGTATTGTCTCTTTTACTAAATATTTCACAGAGGAAGTGAAAAGTAATTGCAATCATGGATAGGAAAATAAAAAAGAAATTGGGTTTAACTCAACAGGTCCTAAGGAACATTCCCCCAACATCCGATTTTATGACAGAGTTAGAAGATTAGAGATTAAAGTTTTGCTGGCAAGAATAAGAAACACATAACATCAGGGCAACTAAAGATTAGTAAATCTAATACTCTTAGAAGTTTAATATCTGAAGTCATGGATTAGCAATATCAGAAACTTAGACTGGGGCAGCTCACCAACAGCATACAGGCGTGATGTCAGTACAATTGCAGTGATATTTTGAAAACTTCTTAGAGGTAACTGGCTAAAAATGTCTCTATATTTCTTCACATTTGCTCCTTAGGCATGATTTCTCTTAAATCTTTCTTAAGAGTTTCCTTTTTCCACTAACACAGAATTTACACTAAAATTAAGCTACCCATGTAAAGAAAAGGGTATTTTTATACTGTTCACCTAGAAATTAGAACATTAATACATTTTTTTTTTCAGATACATTCCACAGTTGACAGCTCAAATGGAATTTGTGTCAAACAAACATGAAAGCACTTTGGTGTTTGGTTGGCAATTTAACTCCACTCCAAGGAACAGTCATTTAGCATCATGAAAAGTGCTCTGAGTAAATTACCCTCAATAAGTATTCAATTCTGAATACATTTATTTTATAAAGCATTTTTGATAATGTATGTCATTATATTAGAGAAAGTGTACAGTGAGCAGTTTTGGGTGATTTTTAATTTAGAATAGAACAAATTTAGATAACAAAGATGCTTAGAGGAAATACAAGGCTAGAATGTTTAATCTGCTTTTTTACCCTTGAACATCTTGTCTGATTAAAGAGTTACTCCCACTTCACAACGCGAAATTCATGATTCACAAAGTTCACAAAGTTATTTCACAGTCCTTCACTGAAGTCACCCTTAAGCCATGGGAATCTTAATGAATGCAATAGCATGTAGAAATGAGGCAGCTGTCAACCACAGTTTAAAACAGTATTTTATTTTCCTCACTCTATACCTACAAAAAAAGAAAACACTCTTTTCTAACTAATACACAGTTAAGGAGCTTTCATTAGTCTGCACAGCCTCTTGTGTTGCAATACACAAAGCTGCACTACCCTCCTTTGCAAAAAAAAAAAAAAAAAGAAGGAAAACAAACTCAGAGGCAAGTGAAAGCAACCAGGTAAAGCAAAAGTGATCTGAAAGAAGACATCTAAAATTACATGATTGCTACTTCATACTGCACTAGCCACTAAAACCACACCTAACTAGTTTCAGTCCTTGATATGACAGAAGTCAATCCTTCATCATTTAGATTTCTAGGTAGCATTCTTGCACTCCCCCTGCCGAAGGAAAATTTGCAAAAGTAGTCCTCAAATATTTCACTGGTGTGACACAGATGGCACAATTCCTCTACCATCCTCTATTGTAAGGTATCTTCTTTCTATTTGTTCAGTTTCTACAGGTTTTCCTAGTTCAAAAAATTACATCAATATTCCCAAAACACAACAACAGTTTAGCATACGAAGGAAGATCATTACAAATATGTTATATCTCCAATTACTCCTACATATTTATCATGTAACTGAAGGAAGAGTTACTTCAATTCTTATAGGGGACTGCTCCTCCTTCTACAGGCCATGTTCTCCTCACCAGATTCTCCAATTCCATAAGCAACCAAGAAATTGAAAGACTTAAAACACATGTTTAAAAACTTATTGTGGCTGCTGTTTCTACTGTTCAGGCTGGTTGATCAAACAGAGCTGCTGTATTTAACTAATCACTAGGCTCAGCATTGTAAACAAAGGGGCCAGTATAGATTGGGGGACTCCTGAAACACATGTACACAGTACATTTTAAACATTGCCAAGGCATGCAAAGTGCCACACAATTAGATTTAATACTAAGCAATACTGGGCATTCTATTCACTTTATTATTTCTCTTTTGCTGTAAAAAGCTGCAAGATCTTCATAAAGGTTTACCTGTATTTTAGATTAGGAGTCTCTTTTGGAAAATGTATCTAGCCCTTTATAAAAGTACTGTCATTTTGCTTATCTGTCACAATCTACAAATGTGAAAAGTGGTCATAGTACTAGTCCCTAATCCTTACATTCTTCAAGAGATGAAAACCAAAATGGGAAGTACTGATACTATTTTCTTGGGTTTCTCTTCTTGATTGAAAGTAAGTTTCTAAAATTTTTGATAAAAACCACTGAGGCTAAGTTTGTTAGCATTAGTTAATTTTTATATCAATCTGAAAACAGCTATAACATGTTAGAGACTGACTATCCTGACCATTTTTAAAATAGTGCCACATATACATGCACAATTCAACAAGCCCACAGTGACATGCAGTGACAGCTCAAGGAGGTTATGGTGGGGAAGGAAGTAAAAAGTGCTTTTCTGGCAACACTGGTGGGTGTGGGGAAGTGGTCTGCTGCATGCATGCTAAATATGGTGGAACATTTAGATACCCTACCTGAGGGGTGATCCGATGAGCAATGTAGGAGGGGTAGGGTTACTCCCTGCATTGTGCCGGCGTCGTACTGCCTGACGCCTAAATGTGCTGCGTTCACGGCGAAATGTGACAGTCTCCTCGCTGGCTTGTGCTGCTGCATCAAGACAGACTTTAGGTCAAATAAGAACCCATCCTAGTTATGTCAACAGTAACTTAAGACTCCTTTCTTCCCTCTGACCCTCCCCAAGTTAACGAACTTGACTCACAACAACAAAAGTAGTTTACGTCCTAACTGTTCAAACAAGCTGCCTCAAGACAGGATCACAACACATATTTATTAGCAAAAACCTGCGTGGTTGGGGGAGTGTTCTTGAATACACAGCTTACTTTTTTTACCCCCAGATCCAAATAGCCAGGTTGCAAAAGAAGTTGGATATCCCAAATGTTTTCCGTTTATGCATGGCAGGAAGAGACACCTGATCTCCCCCTTTATCTCACTGAACAGATAATTAAGAAGAAGCCTGAAGAAGTACCTAGCAAAGTTGTCTACCGCTTCTCACCATAATCTCAATTTTTTAACTTCTGCAAAATAGGTAGGGTTGAGGCTAATTTAACCTCATCACAACTCTTTCAGGGGACAAAACAAGAGTAGCTTTTTTTTTCTCATAAGCATCAAGGGATACATGTTGCTCCTTCTAGACTCATTACAATATAATTTACAGAGGCAGGAGGTTGAGAATAACTAAGAGAGTAACTTAGTTTTAAGGACTGATGGTTTTGTTATTTGAGGTTCCCAAACAAAAGGTTTGGTTCAAATTTATAAAGCAACATCATAAAAAACAGTTTGTATGTACTCAAGGGATTAAAATATTTATCTACACATTATCCCCCAAAATCCACCGGTGCTCCTTAAGCTCTACAATCTAAACAATTTCACATTTGGACTGCTTCATGGAGTGTCTACAATCTGAGAAATCTTCCTCCTGAGCCAGGGAAGCTCCTAGCCAATTTGGATGCAGAGTACTAAAAAGCTCAAATGAATGGGCCACAGAGAAAATACGGTTTGGCAGGCAAGTGGAGGAGAAAAAAAAATTGACATGAAGTCAGTGCAAGAGGAAAATCACAATCTTGACAGGGAAGTCACAACTTGGTGGCCAAGAAGCCTGTTACTAGAGTGAGAAAGCCAAGAATTGTGTCAAACAAACAAAAAACAAACACCCCCTCTCCCCCCCCCCAAAAAAACCCCACAGAGAGCAATGGCAGGAATACTCCAGGCAGAGCAGCCCATATGCACTTCAGCACACTTCAAGTTACAACACTGCTGCCATTAAGCTTTCAACACTTACCAGCAAAGACTCTAATGCTGGTCTACAGGGAACAACAACCTATAGCAACCTACTACTGTCGTGTACTACAGCTGTAGTTCAAGCAATAAAGGCTTAAACTAGAGTTTAATTCACGCATGAACCACAGGTTACCGAATGAACTCTCTGTCTGAAGCTTTAATTTATAGCTTGCTTTAAAACAAAAGAAGCAACATAAAGAGATTTACTTTAACACCAACATTCAAGCTACAAGCATTTCATTATCAAAACTACAGATGTTAAGGGCAACACTAATTCAGTCCTTTCCAGTACTTTCAGAAAAACCAGGGGTTTGCTCATTCTCTCCTCATTCCTCCACAAGTGTTTTTACAATTCTAAGCATCAATAGATTACACTGCCTTTTCAGGTTATTTCAGCAAGAATTCAGTAAGTTTCTCCTGTGGTTTAATATACAGCTTTATTTTAATACACTGCCTAATTTCTTTAAGCATTCCTTTGCAGCTCTCACACTTGAAGTACAAAGCAAGTGAACCACACTAAACAAGACAGACTGAATCCTGACACACAAGGTCAAAACCACCCGCTAATTTTGTATTACAACTTATAAAGCTCATTTCTTCTAGGATACACATCAGCATATAAAAATTCATATTTACAACACAGCTTCCACTGAGTTCAGATGCAAAAACAATTCTGGTAATCAGACCATAGTTAAGCACCACAAAATAAGGAACAGTGACTAGTCTTAACTAAAATGTAAATATCTGAATTACCATTAAGATGGTAAACATCAGCATTGTATCTTAATTGCCACTTACAACTACTTAGCAAAAGCAGCATTCAAGTGCAATTCTTTAAGATAGCATACTTAACACTGACAGATACCTGTCATGTTCTGCAATAACTGAAACAGACTATGAAAACCAGGGGTTTTCAATAGGTCCTCCCTGTAACACAAAAGCAGGTCTCAAGAACTAACAGAGGCAGTGTCCTGTGAGGAAACTAGATATACAAACATGCTTGAACATAAGAAAAGAAGAAAATTTAAAAAACCTAATATATACTTGGGGATTAAATTCAAAGCTGTACAGGCAAACAGCTTTGGCATTTTCTAACTGTTCATTATTTCATTTTAACTTTTAAAAGTCAAAGTAGATTTTGGTGTAGCTTTCTACCCGTTTTACCACAAGATTGTTAATTTATCATCTTGAAACTTTTGTTCAATGCACATCTTTTATACACATTCTTCTTGAATGCAGCTGGTGCCCTTCAGGGTCACTACACAAGTCTACAAGTTCTTTTGAAAAGACTGCAGGGCTGTTCAGACCAACAAGCTCCAAGTCTGCTAACATTACGCAACACTGTGAGAAGCTACATGTGGAAAACATGACCAAAGTAGTTTAAAAAAATGCTAGCTCAGCAGAAGGATTAGCATAAAGTGTGGAAAGCCAAACTGCTCAAATTTTGCTTTTGGTTGAAAAGGAAAACCAGAGGGGTTGTGGTTTGGTTTTTTTTGGGTTTTTTTTATTGTATTGGCCCCTCAGGTTTGCTCAGTCTTGGGGAAGACTTTTTAGCAAGTTTTTGTTTTTAATATAATTTCACAGAAGACCTACAATTTAAAATATACACATACTAGTATGGACAGCTCTTTATGTTAATTTGTATTATTTGTGCTTCTACTTGCCTTTAATGAGAAGGAGCAGTGCAACTGCTTGTGAGTTCACCAGCAGGAAGTAAACCAAAATTCCTAACTTACCCTCTACCATGATTTGAGAGCAGTTCTATCATGTTTCAATATAAATAAGCTTTAATATTTATGACGTCACAGATACTTCTCCAATACGACTTACAACTTATTCTAGACTCCAGAAATGTAAGATCCAACATCTAGTCATGTACAAAAGCTAGATGTAACAGGAAGAGATAACACAGGTAATACTTCTCAAGTTCATGTTTACTTCAGTTTAATCAGTAGAGGAAGACAAGCTTTTCAGCTTACAGAACATTTGTTAAAAGGTGCTCTATGTTTTTTTATTCTACGCTTCTATGCTGAATCACTACACTTAATATCAAGAAATTCAAGCATTTCCTCTGCACGTGGTCATTTGAATGTAAGTTCCCAGCACTACCTATCCTCAAGAACACAAAAATCATGTTTGAACTTCAAGGTGCACAAATTAAAAATACAAACCTACATCTCAGAGATCAATAAAATAGGAAGTGGAGACCTAGTGACAACCTTGTAGCAAACTTAACCCCTCACACGCTTATTCCCAAATATAACATAACTATTTTCAAAGAAGAAATAATGACACTTGTATCTGTTAAGGAATATGTGTTTGCATATGCAGTTGCATTAAAATTAACTTGTTAAATACTTCTGACTGGAAAAGAGCCAAATAAGCAGTTACACACTTAAAACATTGTGAGGATATCATTTTGTCATCAGATACTTGGAAAGATGCTTTACATTGAACCTTTTTATGCTCACTTCTATAGTTTTACTAAGTTTTGAACAGAACCTAAAGACTTACAGTTTTACTCTACAACTATGCAACTGTTGTATAAGACACCTAGCCTTAAGAAAAAAAGTACAAGTATTTTCCTTTGAACGGGAACATTTATATAAAAACAAGCCAAAACATTTGCAACATCTCCCTGCACCTACTTAACACTGCTTTCAACCAAAACTTAGAAGATAAAAGCTTAAGAAGCACAACATGAAAAACCAGAACTGACAAAATGTTATTGCATCAGTAAGACCATTTCATTTTGCTACAAACAAATGCTGAACCCCGTGCGTCAGATAAATTCTGAAATACAGAAAAATTTTTCATAAGAAGATTCCTAGAAAGATGTCATATGAAACCAATACAAGGGTGAAGCATCCATGTGGAAAACCATAAAGTTGTTAGGATAAAAATTGCAATCAGTCTAACCAGAAAGCAAGCAAGAAAAAAAACCTACCACAACAAAAAGTCTCCCTCGCTCTTAGGAAAATAGGAAAAAAAAAACCACAGCTAAGAAACCCAACACCCCTCTCCCATCACTTAAAGCCTAGACGGTTTTGAACATTAGTCAGGTTAAGCATGCTTAAAGGTGCCCACTGAATCTGAGTGAAGCTTGGACATGCCCTTTCTCACCCTATCAAATGGGAAAGAGATCTATTTTCAATCACTAATTACTAAGCCTACACATTCTCAGCAAGAGCTGGAATGAATAGTTTATGGCTCATGTACACACACACACGCAATGAAATTTGCAAATGCAAGTAAGCAATGAAATTCTTCAAAGACAGGATGTACTTTGCCAAACAGCTGAAATGCTGTTCTTCTCTACTGAGCATCTATATCTCATCTGTGTTCACAACGTGAGAGATGTACTTCACATGCCTTTATGGGTTAGCACTACCCTTCTCCTCATGGTTGAGGCATTTATAGTTTATTTTCACATGCCCTAACACTATATTAAAAACCATACTTGAAAGATACCCAAGTAGAAAGAAGCAGTCTGTTCAGTCCATATCTTCAGTATGCAGTTGTTAATAACCATATAATTATGCACTTTAACAATACCTACAGCTTCAGGGATTACTTATACTTCTCTGATAAAAAAATCAAAATATTGGTTCAGAGTATTGTAACTTACTGTGCATACTTAATTAAAAATATCACTAATGACTATTTGTGAAGAACAGAGATGTGCACAGCAAAGGAGAAACAATGAAGAACAGCGTGATATCTCCAAGTTACAAACTTTAGCTAGAAAAAAGTGCAGAAGAAAACAACACACAATTCAGGAAAGAAAGTAAAGCCCAAGACTTCAATTTTGTGGTTGCATTTATAAAAAAAGAAAAAAAGTAAGTCTGAAACTAGCCTGAAGAAATATTTACAATTATGTCCAAACAGTCACCACAACAACCTGAAAAGCAAAACACTAGCAAGGAGGGAACAAAGCAGGACAATAAAACCATCTGGTTTGAATTCTGAACCAAACATTTTTACAGACCAGCTTGACCGTACAATTTCTATACTAAGGCCAAAGATAAAACTAGGAGTCTTAATTATTCTACTTCATTGAACTTCCTACTTGAATTATTCCATTTTAAAAAACATTGGGCTACTTGCATAGACCTCTTGAATATAATGCTGATGTACTTTGGGTCAAAGAACTAAAGCTAAACCCCATCTGACCCCCTGCCCAATACAGACCCTATATCCCAGGGTTCGGGTATCGATACCTAGTATTATAGTCATGTAGCAGAAAAATGTTCATAATTGACACTAATCTTTAATAAAGTTAGTTCTGACTTTGTGTTTAAATTTATTCACCTTAAGGAAAAGATGCTGTATATCTTCGAAACACAGCATTACCAGCATATGTGGCATACTACGTTAGCATATCATACACAGAAAGTCATGCTTGCATTACATAGCCTTAACTATGTAACTTAAAACCCTAAACATTAATTAGTGGCCAACTTCAATAAATGAATTAGTTTTACCTTACAGCTACATTTTGCAGCAATGTGAGCAATTCCATTACAGCTGATAGAGCTTTCAAAACTTTCTTGCTTATATGTATACCAGGAACCTCTCTACAAGCAAGCATGAAGATGCAGCTTCATTTTTATGTAATACCAAAAATTCCTATTCAACTCCTGTTGAGAAGAATATTTAGCAAATACATGAACAACACATGTCAACAAAATGGAATCACTCTTTCGAAATCAAGCAAAAGTCATCTAATGAAAGGCTCTGTCTTATCCGTAAGGGGACAAAACACAGGACTGAGTTCCCACAAAACGTACTAAAATTTTGCTTTACTAGGAAGGGTTAACAATTAATAGATGCAAGATGCATTCCAAGTGTTATTTCATTAGTAAGTTCAAAACCTGCAGAAATTCCACAGTATCCTCATATATCATTTCTAACACTGTCTAAATCTTAAAGTGTTTAAAGGTAGCAATCTGACCTCTACTGAGACAAGATATCCAACATCAGAGGGAATTCTGTAAAACTCAACCTTCACACACAAAAGCTGTGACAGTACAGTGAAGTGCTTATAAGAAGAGAGCCCTTTCTACTGCTGATCTGCTTACCTGAGTCCAGTTACAGCACGGTTCTGCTGAATACACGAATAGAGACAGCCAACACACAGACAACCCAATCACAAGAACTTTACACATTTTCAGTTTCTACCATTTCTAAATTCCAATTTCTCATGCAGAACTGTTTGGTTTAGTAGTTTGAGCATGAACTGGCAGACACACAGAAAACAAGATCAGAAGCCCCATCTTCTGTAATTACATTCATTCTATCTGCAGGAAAATGTAGCAAGAACTAAAGCCATCAGAAGTGAGGAACAGCTCTGCAAAACAGGCAAATCAAGTCATGACATAGACCATGTGCAACATCAGCATAGAAGGGAAAAGTAACGTGTTGCCAGCAGCCAACATGACCATAGGCTGAGTAACAGAGAACCACATCATAATAACTGCAGGCAGACACGCTAAGCATATATGTAAAATACATACAGACTGAAGAGGTGAACAGGTTTCCCTGTGTCATATGAAACACAAGACTAATACAAATTCACAAAGCCCTATTTTGCCTGCCTGTGGAGATGTACTGCAGACCTCAAAAGACAGAGAACAGTATGAGGTGTTACTTCAATATTGCTATGCAATGTACAGAAGGAAAAGTGCATCACTACATGTACTTTTATTTACAGAAGGGTATGTATGTTAAGAACTTAAAGTAAATAAACCTTAAATTGCAGCAAGCTGTAAAACAGAGCAGCAACTTAAAGAGCACATCTTTTACAATTAATATAGAACTGGAGAGAACACAACTTTTCAGGCCAGCTCAAGTTTTACAAAATATCACTGTGTTACATTCAGCATTATGGTGGTTCTTTCAATGGTTACAAACAGCAATCCAGAAACAGCACACATCTGACAGAAACCAGGCACAGGACAGTGCAAAAAGGGTATTTCCAGAATATCACTACACAGTGGAGCAACTGCAACTAACCCATGACTCATCAATTCACTAGCTACTTCTGGAGTCTGAATAGTTGAACAAGGATAACAACTACCATAAGACATCTTCCATTTTTTTTATTATACATCCACCACATACACTTAATTCCAGAATTTTCAGATGCTGTTTCTCTGCATTTTAATGAACTGCAATTTCTATTCAAATGCACATACTATCTCACAGCAAGTGAGTCATTCACCACTTCCTGGCATAATAATACAGAAATGAAACTACTAAGTTGTATCTGCAGAAGTGAAATGTGTACAAGTTTGTACAACATCCTGCTTAGTAGAAGATTAGTTAAGACCATATCCATTAAGATACACATTTTAGCAGTTACACAAACAAGAATGTAGTTCTAGTCGCTAAAGATTAAAGGATAAAATGAAGTTATAATTACTGATTTAAATAATATTTGAAAAACAGGAACTGAAACCTGCTGACTGGAAAAGAGCAGGTGGTATTAATATCAGTCATTTAGTTATCCTGTGTGTATCTGTTAATTATTTGTTTCAGGAAGTGATCATAAGCAATCACAAACATTTAAAAATATTTATATAAAATTATAAAAAAATCCTTTCAGCAGGAGGTTGGACCAGACTACTTCTAAAAATCACATCCAACCAATATCCCTTGATCTTATGAAAATCCAAACCAAGTTGATTCTGTAATTCACTTGCAACAAGTAAAAAATTTCTTAATTTTCTCAAAAAAATGCTATACATATATACACATAACATGTATTTATATTACACATGTATGTCTTTAAAAAACCTCCCAAAAGGTGAATACATTTCAGTAGTAAGAAATACTGGCTATAAAGCACTTAGATTCTAAAGAGTTAAAACATTTTCTCTCATTACTATTAGTCATGGGTAAGCCCAACAAAGAAATCCACAATTAAAGATACAGATGTTATAAAACCCGTAATATAAGCTATAAATTGTGGGGAAAACAACCCAACAAACCCACATAAGAGAAAACCAGTAAAGAAGGACACTATGAAAAAATTAGTCAGATTGATCATGAGCAGATAAATGCAATATAATTACTGCCTTGGTGCTAGACAAGACTGAATAAATGTTTAAGTAGTGCTAAAGAAAAATTAATCATAATTCTGTTCTGCTTTCAAAAAAAGAAATGACATTCTGAATGACATTCATTTCTTACAATAATAAAGCAAATACTTCCTTTTCTCTTGGTAGGAAGAAACAATATAAAGCTAGTGTTATTAACCATATCATGGCACCAGATCTGGAGAACTCAATTCCAGATTGCTTCTTAAAGACAGCCTGCAATCCATAGAGAATTACTGCTTGGGTATTTGCCACTGACTAAAAATACTAACAATTTCAAATGACCATCAGGTAAAATTTTAAACTGGAAATGGATCAGGCCAGCAAGAATGACAGCAAGCCTTTCCTGCTTAAGCTGCTACAGATTTGTACCTTTAAGATTGCTTTGAAATGTGTTGAGTGAAACGATGGGGAAGATAAACTTTTTCAAAAGAGCAATCAAGTTATTCCACTATATTCAGCATCTGTCTTCTATTAATTCTTTCAGACTACTGACAAGTAGTAATCACATACAAAGTCTGACATGTTCTAAAACAAACTATGTTAATCCTCCTTTGCACATAAATGGAGAATCTTATTAGCTTTAAGCAATAATAACACAAAACAAAATCATATAAAGTTTTATACTAAGGAAAGCATAGAGTCAAAATGGTAAATACATAAAGGAGACCTTTTATTAGTCAAATTATTCTCAGTAGACATGAAGAGCTGTCACTTTACCAAGGCCTTAGGAAGAATGTGTGTTAAGTATTTAGCTTCTAGGGTTAGTACTAGAAGAGTAACCTTGACTTTTATTAAAGCAACTGCAAAAATCTGTTACTTGAAATAACAGAGAAAGTAAAAAAAGAACAAATCTACATACATCGGTAAAGTGAAGGCATATAAATAGGTCTGAATTAATTGTAAATCAGTCAAAATTCATCAATAATCAATACACAGCTGAACTTCAGTGTGGCACGCTTTCTTTTCCACCCCAGAAATTAATTGTACTGATTTTTATAGCTGTTTTGTTAATACTGGGGGACACACCACAAAAACAACTCCATGAAAAACCCCAGACAAAACCAAAAGAAAACCCCACTATTGGTCATACATCTTATATCACTGTGGGCTGGAAACCTCTTTTTAAGATGAATCACTATATTTTGTTTACACAGTCTACATAATAGGAACAGTCAAATTTGGTACAGTTTGTTAAAAATACCTGTCTTGATCTAAAATACAATTTTATGAAGGGCTTGTCCACCTAGATGTAAAGATCCAGATTATCTGGTAGGTATTGGCCTTTGAAAATTCCAGAAGTCAGACTGAATTAATTAGCAACCTCATACTGTTCTGAAAATGTATTTTAAAAACTCATCTACCTTGACACAAAAAGCCTTCCAGTTAAGGCAGCCAACATAGTTAACCAAGGGAAAAAACCAAACATTTTAATAAGCAATAAACAAAAAAATACTAAGAGCTCCAAATTTTGTTTTAAATGCCACTACTAATCTGTATTAATAACAGCTACTCCAAGTAGCTTATTGTTCACATTACACCAAGCAAAACAATGGTTAGGGAAAATAAGAGGAAACTACATTCCTCTCCAGCACTGGAAGGTTATTGTGTTCACGTAATGAAGACAAAAAAAACCCAAAAACCCAAAGTAAACAAGACTGTCTAGCCAGCAACGGCAGGGCTAAGCAAAAATTAAATCCTTAGGAGAATTCAACTTAGTAACTAGACCATTGTAAGAATCCACAATTAAAGACAGCATGGTAAAGAGTTTGGGATTGGTTTTATTTCTTGACTCCACCTCAAGCCATGGCAGAGAGGCTGCAGCCATTTGTATTACTCAGTATAATGGAGCAGGTTTTATTTGATTACAAATAATAGTTTTAATATACAGCTCTAATTAATGAGGACTGCTGGTAACAATTTTGTAACTCCTAACACCTCTACTTACAGATTTTGTAAAACCTGTTTGGATTCAACATCCATTTCAGTAGATCTTTCAAAATATTACGAAGGAAATGCTTTTTCAGTTTTACTGGGCAAGAGTAGAGAAACAGGGAGGATGCTTAAGTATAGTTTTAATTTAAGTCATAGATACCAGACTCATTAACAAAATACGACAAGGTACTTCTGGTGGGTCATTTACTTACCTCCACTTGCTGATTCTTGCTCTTCCCCTTCAGGAAACGTAGCCTGGCTTGGTAAGCTATTCCTAGAACGAGTGACTGACTCTAAGTGTGAAGCCCTTCCCAACAGAGATAGCTCATCTAGCACCTCTCCTTCTTTGGCTTCCAAATCAGATTTTGAAGTGGTTAACTGTTTTATGTTACCTGGTGCCATTAAACTATTTGGGTCATTTAAACAAGCTACAGTACCACTGTCCAGGCTTAACACTCTGGCACGATTCTTGGCACTGCTTGTGCCAGAAGTCCGTCGTGTAGATCTTTTTTTGCTAATTCCTTCAGAGCTTACGTGGGTTTTGTGAGCATTTTCAGAGTCTGTGCCCCCACGGTCTTTAGAAACATATTTGGTCTTTAAAGCACTGTATTTTCCCTCAGGAGACTGGCATGAATGGGAGGTGGTGCTGGAAGAGCTATCACTGCTGAACTGGTGAGCTGACTGCATGCTTGATGTCCTGCTCAAGTCACTTTGATCACTGGAGTCCTCATCGTGACAAAACACAGCACTGTGAGGTTTAGTACCAGATACACCTCGGAAGGAAACATATTCCCTGTGCCGACTTGAATCAAAACTACTAGCCCGCTTTTTTCCTGTCCTTCTCCGGCTGGACTTGTGGGTAGAGGCTGTTCGATGTATTAAACTAGAAGATTTTGGTCGAACATCTCCTTCTTTTTGTTTTCCACTAGTTTCTTTAGCAGCTCTTGAATCTACTAACACAGCTAGTTTCTCACTCTGCTCATCTCTTTGTTCAGCAGCCTTCCCATGCGGCCTGTCAGCTTGTGTAGTCAATTCATTGGCATGCGGGTTCTTATTGGCCTCTTCTGAAGCAGAGGCACCAAGACCTTTCTGGCTGTGCATCTCATCAGATGCATTAGAACCCTTTACCTCTTGAACACCACCCAGAGGACTCACTTCCACAGCAGTCCTTTCACTACTAGTCCTTTTGTCAGTAGTAGAACTACTGTCATCCTCTGAGTCGACACCACAGTCTTTTTTCTTACCATCCTTTTTCTCTTCTCTAGGAGACTCCTCCTCGTGCTCCGACAACACGCTTTCTATATGCGTTGAGCTAGTATGTTCACTTTTATAGCTACTGATGGTACTGTTGGTGTCACGATCAGTCCCGCTGCAGTAGCTTTCTGTTGAACCACTGCTTCTAGTACTCAGGCTTCTCAGACTGTCCATACTTTTGTCTGCTTTCAAGGATTTGCTCTTCCCACTCTTAGTCAATGGTTGAGGGCTGCTACTTTTCAGAATGTCATCTAACTGAAAAACTCCTGAAATGCAAGAGTTCTCACCCAAAGACTCTCGGGATCCAGAAGGGGGTTTGGAAGCTTCTAACTCACTGACAGGATCTAGTCCTCGTTTTTGCTGATAGAGGGGGAAGTCATTTAGTGAAGCATCTGGAAAAGCAACAGCAGAGCTAGAAGTCCTTGGTACACCACGAGGTCTATGATCCTTCCTATAGGAGTGAGAATGTAGAGTGACCAGTGAAGCTACTTCTGTGTCACATGCACTGTTTTTAGACTGGTCCACAAGCTGGTTGTTCAAGAGGCACACTTTGTCACCGCTGTCCCTTGGCAAATCCTGTCCAGAGGATAATGAGGGTTGGATGGAGACAAACGAGTCGTTCGACACCAGACGAAAAAGCTTCCGATCAGTTGCCAAATCTGTTTAAGTACATATTTAGAAATATTCATGTAGAATGTTCATGTAAGTTATACAACTTGCCTTAAAACTGTTTATATCAGACAAAGTAAATGAACTGAAAAATCCAATTGCAAGTACTATGAATTCGTCACGTTACCATTTAAAAATATTTTATAACATTTGGGCAAATCTGACAGGCCTTTTTTTAATAAAAAGAGAAACCATCAATACCAGCTTATCCCTAGCAACTAATAAGATACAGCTATTCTGACAAGTCCCTGACCTCCTCTATTGCTTATGTGTCTCAGACTTAATACATTTACAGACACCAAAGTTTCTTCATTATAAAAGAGTACCCTGCCTTTCTTTTTGGTTCCTACATGCAGTAAACAAACTTTAAAGTTATTAATGAAAACACAGTAAACCCCATTAACTCTGAAGTAACCAAAAACCGAAGAAAAATCACCTTTCCTACCAGATACCAAGGATACAATTACTGGCCACAGGTCATTTTGTAATATAATGAAACTCCCTATGAAGTCACTGAGTTTTACTACCTCTAAAAAAAAAAAAATGAGGTGCTTTTGCTGCTAAAGCAAATCATGAAGATTTACTGTTAGCTCTTGGTTAAAACAATCATTCCTGTTACCCATCACAAGCAGACTCCTGTAAAACTGTCCATCTGCAGGCAGTACTAAAAATCAGGCTACTTTCCCTTTTGCTACTGTCACTAAAAATAGCAGATCTGGAGGCCAAGTTAAGTTTCTACAGTTGTTAAATTCCTGTAGAGTATATTAGAACGCATGCAACTTAAGAGAGATCATAGTTAAGTTACTCAGCTGAAAGTCACAGAACCCTGCTGCCTACTACAACAGCATGGCCACCCGCGATGCTCCATTTCAAACACACATTTTGCACTGAATCACACAGTAATGATTGAATCATCCATCGAATGGCTCTAATCACCCATTAGTGATCAGACTGGCAAACATGAAAGGTGGCATTCTCAGAGTTAACTTCCTCCTAATCACCAGCAAACAAACCAGCAAAATCAGCAATCAAATATTTCCCTTTGGTTTTATGCTCAGTTTTAGTCAGAGCAGGTCTTTTCCTGGCAATGAAGCTAAATAAAAAATTGTCCTGTTTTGTTTCAGAACACAAGCTAACAGTTTCCTTACATAGTAGAAAAAAAAATTTAAAAAATTCACCAGGCTCTGGTAACTTGCATCTTTGAAGCGGCCTATAGCTCTAAGAACATAGAGCTCTGTATGGGGCTATTTACTTTATAGAAAAGCCCACCACATTTACATTTGTCTGGACTCATAAGGAAAGCAAATTAATCTACAATGAAGTCCATTAACCACAGGCCACCTGTAGTCTAAGAGATACTGTCTAAAGTAAGTTAGCTATCTTTTAGCAGTAAGGTGACAGTAAATATTTATTACCTGCTGGAAGATGTCAGAACAAGGAACACACAGTCAAAGAATTAAGTTATAAGCATTCAAATTACACTTCTCAGAAGCTTGAGTAATTAAAGGAAACAGGGAACTTCAAGATAGACTCTAAGAAAGGATATCTATAAACTGCATGAATTTATTTAGCATATTAAACAAAGGGTCTTTGGTAACAAAATACCATGTTTAAATATGGAGAAGAAATTTTACCTTGTTCTTCACTCCCTTCTTTACATAGGCTAGAACTCTGGCCAAGACTCAAACTGATATCATCGGAGGTCTTGGCAGTGTCAGTATCACCTGCAAGTTTTAAGAAAAAAGAGTACTAGTGCTCAAAGTATTAACACATACACCTACATTCTCAATTATCATGAAACATGTTGCTTGTACTTCTTCATTTATAGATAAGTAACAATAGTTACATAATTACAATAACACAAGATTTCTTTTAGGTATGAGTATTGTCTACTCTATTTCTATTATCTTCTAGAGAACTCAATGGCAATCAGGTTTTTTTTTTTTTCCCTTAGGGGTGTATCTATTGGAATATTTCTTTTTGCATGGTTGTCCATAAAAAAAAAAAGGGTAGACTAAGAAAAAACTTGTAATGGTGAAAAAAGCAAGGAGAAAAACAAAATCAAGTTGACAAAAAATTTGCATTCTCTTTTTTTTTTTGCCTTATTATTGGCTGGACAAATTTACAAGAAAATACTCATCATATGTAAAATTGTTATCTTTTCATCTTAGAGGAGTTCATAAGGGCTAGAAATTACTTCAGCTAAATGTCAAACAACAAGAAGTAATCAAGTCATTGATATACAATACCAGAAGGGTAATTGGTTGCACTGGACTCAAAACAGTAGAGAGAAGTCTTCCCCAACTGTTGTAGTGTGTTTTTATATTTTGTAATACTTTGTAATAGTTTTTTGCATTCCTTTAGTTTTCCTAAGTAGTCTACCCCAAACCGTACCCCTTCCCTATACCTATGTTAACATTCTCCTGGGTTGAGATCATCCCCAAACCCCCCGCCCNCCTCTGAGTGTCCTCAGAGTGTCCCCCCGCTGTCGGACGCATCGGGGGAGCCCCCCCCGTTGTCTGCCGACCCGGGGCTGGCCGGGGTCCCTGAGAGGCTCACAGGGAGACCAAAAGACACCCAACCAACCCTCTGGCTCTGCATTTTATAGGCAAATGGAAAACCTGTCATTACATGGGAAGTAGAATATGGGCCCTAAATATTCTTTGTTTATGTTCTGGTCATATCATTTGCATGTCCAAAGAAGACTTCCCCCAACTAGTAAATGCTGTATTTCACTCAAAAAAGCAAAAAAAAAAAAAAAAAGCCAAGATGACTAAGGTAGACTGTATTTAGAAACAACACAGTAGACAATAGGGATTTGAAGTGCTTCTGCAAGGTAATTTAAGTAGCTAAAAATCTCACCTTTAATGGTTGCTGCTGTTCCCAAACGAGATAACCCAGATCCAACCTAGAAACAAGAAATTAAGTAAAAAGTTGTACACTTTCAGGAAACAAACAATTGTTATTTCCTCTTACTCCAACACACACATTTGCCTTTGTACCTAGGAGAAGTTTTTAAAGGCACAAAAGCATCCAGCAGCACAGTGCTGTAAAATTCTGACTATGCTTCCACCGCAAAGAGATGAAAAGTCGTGTAATTAAGCATCTAACTACATCACAGCACTATTCCATTCACAAGCCAGTGTTCATAGAGACTTTACTACGCTGATTTTAAAAGGTTTCTAATCTAGGAAGTCTCCTTACTTAATGTGGCAACAAAGTGCAAGTGCAGTGCTACGCTAATAACTGCTGCTGTAAAACTTAACATTTAACGCCATGATTCTGGTTGTTTAAAATGCTTAAAGAAAACACAATCTTAGTATAAAACTTATCAATCTTAGTATAAAACTTATCTGCTCAACACAGTAAACACCAAGCTAAATCCAAAAACTGCTCCCATGTGAAGAGATACTTATTTTTCCAGTTAATTTCACATTCAATGGCAAACCAGCAGGCATGGTACCTCCTCATACAAAAAATTTCACCATTTAGGTTTGCAATCTACCTTTCTAAATATATCCTGTAATCCATTGGAGATTACTTTGCAGAAATGCTACAGAGAATTTGGCCTTACCATCAATAACACTTTCAATACAACCTCTCAACTATAAATAGCATACAACAATGCAGGTGTCAGATAATTAAATCACTCAGAAATAAGACAGAGGAAGATCACTCAAAGGCAAAATCTGAACCTACAATACATAAATATGATGGCCACTTGATTGATAGATGTACACTTACTGGGATGCTGTTTTCCAAAAATTCCTAGATAGAATTACTCTAGGGAAACGAGCATTATTCTACTAGTTATTTTCTGTAAGCACAGCAATTTCAGGTAACATGAAGATGCGTGCAGATCCTATTCAGCCATAGCAAAGAACAATGGTTTTATGTATAATCTGAAAAAGCAGCTAAGAGCTTGTTTAATAAATTTTCTTCACAACATTATCACACACACTTTTAGTTACTCATTTTGCAATGTTTCAACATTTTTCCATTCAATAATATGCTTTGATGAAGGCTGTTACTGAATACAAATGCATCATCACAGGAAAGCTATTTCACACAGAAAAACTGTACAGAACTCAGATGCTTACTGTTCATGTTCCTTTTCAATGCTGCACATTCATTCACAGAGGACCAGTGAATACTAATTTTATTAGGACAAATACATTTTAAACACTATACTTTCTTTCACAGGAGCTTGAACTTCTTCACATGCTTTAATATTAAAACTGTTATGTTTGGAACATGTTTTTTCTAAAGATCAGTCAAAGAACTAGTCTGGGCATCATGTTTCTATCTTCCTACATGGACCATTGCTTCCTATTCCTTTGCACCAGCAAATGCCTTCTCTCTTGAAGGAAAATATCTTAAGAGTATCTATGCTGCATAGCTGAACATGATTCAGATAAAACACCAACATTAGCATACTACTGCACTTCATTATCTACTGCTTGCTCAGAGAGATAATTAGAAGAACATGATATTGTAATACCATGCCAAGGATTTCCATGTCATTTGAAAACAGGTTCTGTGTCTTTACCACGATGCTGCATTGCTCATTATCAACATAACTGTACAGCCTGGCCAGTTCATCTACTTGTCTTCATGAAGGGTTGATAAAATCTAGCCACAACCAGCTAAATGTCACAAGCCAAACATAAAGAACAGCACATCCAATGCTACGGAATTTGAACACAAACCTAGTAGACATAATACAGAAACAGAGCAACTTCCCCGGTGAGATTTAAGGCAACTAGAGCACAATGAAGTTGCATTAAAATGTAATAAAGCCATGTTGTTCAGCACTTCCATCTGGCAGGACTCCCTATTTATTGCTTTCTTCCCAACCCTGCTGAACAATCAAGGAAGTGAAGATTTTGCAGAGGACATCCAAAAAATAAACAGTTTTAGTCTTCCCATTTCTAGTAGTTTATCCTCCTTTATATTTTAGTAAACTAACTTTTTTGACTGCAAAATCTGACCTATCAGGAATAATAACCTGCAGAAAGCCATTTACAATTGCAAGAGATAATCAGCAGTGGAAACATTCTAGAGATAACTTAACAAAAGCCTTCTCAATACAGCATTTAAATTTACCAGTTAAGCTTTAAATGGCAGAACAAACAAAAGTAAGGAAGGAAGACAAAGCTAGAACATAAGCATGAAGACACAGTTTGAGTTACCAAAGGGACAACAGAATCCCACCATAGTGGGTTCTTAGTACTTAGCTCACCATACTCTGAGTCATTTGAATTTCTTAAATCAGAAGAAAGATAACTGAGGAAAAGGGAATACTTTCTGATGGGACAGTAGGTTCCCTTTCAAAATCCAGCCATTCCTAATTTAAGTACAACACAGGTTGAGAGCTACGCTGCTGGGAGAACACAATGCCTTCCTAATAAAGCAGTTGCATACAGAAAATAAAATTTTTTGATCTAATACAAATTACCAAAAAATCCTGTAAAATAATAGCAAGAAGTTATCTACAGACTGCAAAGCCAGCAATACTAAAGCAACAACTGTAGTAGCTTTAATGCTTACCTGGTTGTTTGGATCTATCCCAGCATAAGAATTACGTGAACTACAGCCAACAGGGGGAGTTGCTTCTCGTATGAACTCTGACATCTCAATCCCTCCACCAGGGTCACTGAGAGAAATATTTAAAAAAAAAAAAAATTAACACATTATCCCAGTTAAACAAAATTTTGTCTATGTTGAGTGCATATTCAAAACACATTTTCCCTTCTCAAAAATCAGGGGCTCAAATATATCCCAATATCTTGGATGAACACTGGCTGTTTGACACAGGAAGCTCAGTCTGAGCCAGAGCACTCTATACACTGCCACAGAAACTGCCGCCACAAGTCCGCTGTCACCAGCCAACACAAACTGTGAAGGTTTAGACCCTGTAAGTCATTTCAAAATGCTGACATATTAAATTCTCCCTGTCTTTATGTGCACACACGTTACTTTTGGATCAGCTGTTCAACTATAACACCCAGAAATTCACCAACAGAAAAAAATACTACATAGAACTCAGAACATGGAAAGGACTCCTGGTCCTTTCCTTAGACTGAATCTGGGAGCAAAAGCAAGGATGGCTAATGAAGAAAGCCACATGTGAAAGCTTTTAAATAAGCAGAGACATACAGGGCCATAGTATCTCTCCCAGGGATGCAAACAACATCTTTCTACTCAAAAATAACTTCCCTTCAGATACTTTACAGCCCATACCAAGAAATATTTTGAGGTACAATATACATATCATTGCATCCTAGTGATTTCACCCTTTCAGGATTAATAACCATTGGTTTGAAAGTATTTCCTAGAGCAACACCATCAAATTGTAATTCCTCAGAATTCAGCTTGTCAAAGGCAGATATTTTATGAAACAAAAGCAAGTTGGATTCGTTCATTAGGACAATGGGGTCTGAAGTCAGTTGAGGACTAGAACACAAGGATCCAACCTAGCACTGATTGTTAACTGCAAAGAGGAAGCAGTTGAGGCACTCTTTTTCCTATCCCATTAAAGTTCTCTTCAAGCACCTTGATCCAGGAGACTTCTAAACAGAAGCAACTACAGAGTAATTTGACACTGATCCTCTCTCCTTCTTCCCAAATATGAACAACACTTCTCAACAATCAAATTCCAGCGTTTTGCTCAACAAAGTACACATGCACACCACTCATCCAGTCGGACCAAATACACTAAAGACAAAGGCCCTCTGAAGAAGGGAACAGAAATGGACAGAAGCACTGCAAGGCTTACTTAACAGACAACTAATCTTATAGGAAAGTCTTACACAATAAGAACAACACTTAATAGGGTGGCCTGCATAGGGCCAGGAACTGAAATCAATGATCCTGATGGGTCTATTGCATCTAAGCATATTCCATGATTCTAATAATTTTTTTAATACATGGATATCAATCGAGGATATTGTAAACAAACTGTCTGTACACTAAAGGACCTGACACATGATTCATCCTGCAGCATGACACATGACACGCTAAGCTGTTGCCATCTTGGAGAGGTGTAAGGCACAACCTCGGGAATCACTCTAGATAATATAAGAAGCACATGATTATTCCTACATCAGAGGTGACAAAAAAAAAAGGACAGTTTGAAGTTAGGAATATATTCCTTCAGTAAAAATAAGTCAACTTAAAAGACAACCAGCCATTAGGTACCGGGACAACTATGGTCCAACTCCAGCAAATTAAAAAAAGAAGTGAGAAGCCACCATTTTGTTAGAAGTCAGCAGTGAGGCATACTCTTGGAGAAGGCTGTTTACAGAGCCCTCTCTGACCTAGTATTATCAATTACGCTAAGGCAGGTAAGGAAAATGAATTTTATAAGACACAGCACCAGCTTCAGCCAAAGCATTCCTTTGTAAGCATTTTAAGAATACATAAGGACATAACATGAATTTAAAGACTAAACTGGAAAATTCAGCATACACAGCAATGTCAACTGATGATATAACAAAGAATACCTTTCACAAAAAGATGAAATTCCTTTCCTGTTTGAATAATTCATTGAGAAACACTGCATGTGATTAAAGTACATCCTATGAAGTAGAAAAATAAGTCATTGCAAATAAGCTTTCATGCATAGAACCAGGTAGTCAGCCAAAGAAGGCAGCAATTTTGTCTAAAACGGAACCAACAGATATCAGCATAAGCAACAACAAAATCCATCACCACCACTCTACTCACAGCTTCTACATTCTGTGATAGCATACACAAATGAATGGATGAACAAAAGCTAGTAATAACCATCAGCGAATAACGTCTGCAGGAAGAAACAGGAAACAGATTTCTAGGATTGACCACTGTATGCCTAAGTACCCGGACTTTTGCAACATCCAGAGTTCTTTAGGAACTACTTGACGCTAGTGCTGTGGCCAGGCCTTCCTGATATGAAATTCTACATCTGTTTCTTACAGTTTGCTGTCTTCATTCCTTAGGCAAGTGTCACACTTTGCAGTTTGCAAACAAAATTAACTGCAGTGAAGTTACTACACAAATCAAGAAGACTGAAAAAATTACATCCAGCAATAGAGACTGCTGTGAAAGAGGCACTCAAAGATGACATAAAGCAAATTAAAACTATTCCTAATTATTAGTAACTCTGAACAAAAATTACTATCTGCATGTAGATCTCATCAGCATGTCAGAGACTAACCAAAAGCATGAAGAGGCCATAAGTCTACATGAATTCAAGTTTGTAATCTGACTTAAGCTGATTGACTTCAGAAATCTGACATTCAGAGCAGAACTTCAAGGGGTAATCGGAAATAAGTTACTTTGATTTCTTGACAAAGCAGAGGAAGAGTTTTATTATCTTCTTTTGAAAATCATTGTCTGTCCTTAATGTCCAATAAAAGAGTAGGGTAACTAGTCAGGAGGCTGCTGTCAAAATACATAAGAACCACTGTATGTACTGCAAATGCTAGATCACAACAGATTCAAGCATTAAGAGAAATTTTCTTCCAAGCTTGAGTCACTAATGATAGTCAAAAATAAAAACTAACTCCAAACTCAAGAACAGGTCTGCCAGCCACAGAAAACTGCACGGAGAATAAATAGCAAAGGCAACAGCCTTAGAGATCACCTTTTTCAAATTTTATTTGCTCGTATTTAAGTAGACTAAATATTTCAAAGATGCAACATTCTCCAGCTCCTAGCTTTACTTGGTAGAAGTACATGTGAAATTTATGTAGCATCATTATTACAGTTCCCCATGCTGATGGGGATCAGGAACAGCAGTGTCACCAGATGAACACTTTATGATACTTTGAACCATAACAGCCACTGACAAGAAGCTATATTCATGTATCCAAAAGAAGGATTGACTTAAGTGTTTTAAATTATTTATGTGGGTCCACTGATACCCAACAAAGATCATGCCTGCACTGCTTCTTCTATATTTCTACAAGATCAGGAGCCTGTATCCCCTCTACTTGCTTTCATGAAACCTCATACAAACATTACTATACTAGCACCTGAAGTACGAAAACAGCAACTCACATTCCTTTCTAGAAATTAAGACCTTCTTTCAAAAACTAGAGAATTTCAGTTTTAGAAAGAGTATAGTAAAAAAATAAGCAAGGCATTTCTAAAGGAATGGTAAGCTGTTCTTTGCTTAAACATGCCAAAGTTTCATGGAAAGAAACCCCCATCCACAAACCACAATTAACTGAAGATAAATGAGCAGTTTGAGCAAGCCTAGAAATGACAGCATATAATTTGTTAGATATCTAAAAGCACCACTTGGATGATAAACATCTTCAGAAAAAAAAGAACAGCAGTTCTTAGAAGCTAAACAGAATCCTGAACACAACCACTGCTTAATCCTGCAAATAAATATACTAAGATTTGTATCTAAAGTGTTCTCCATGACTGCATATATGGCAGGGTAAAAACTCAAGGATGGCTTTGCAAACCATACTATATGCATATTTATCCAGTATCACATGCTGTAGCCTAAGCCATCAAAAATATTTGCATAATCAGAACATTAGTTAAGATAGTATCTCTGCTCAGATCTCCCCTATATCCATCTTGTATTAGGGGAGCAGAGTTTAAAAATCAGAAAACCCTACACAGACGTTCTCTTCCCAGATCGGTTTGGGTTTTTATTAGTGTTCTAATTTAACTTACTAAGAAGGTTACAGCTCAATATTAAACACTCATTCTACATCCCATCTACTGGTTTGAATGCTACCCCAGAGTTCTTGTAAGCTTCCAGGCAAAGATTAGTGTATACTGTACATCCCACTTACCAAAAAGTAACTCCGTAATTTCTGCATTGACCTTGTTCCCAGTTCTAGTTAAGAGACCTGAAAGTGGGAACAAGGATCATATAAAAGTTAATGAAACTTTAGTTGGCAAGCAGGACACACAGCATTAAACTAACCTCTACTTCTGAGCTCACAATGCTTATAATGTTGTATCTCGTCCCATGTCAACTGCTCCCTAGACAAAACAGAACTGAAACAACCAGAAGTAATTCACAACACTAGCAGAAATTCCCTTACCAACATTGGGCCCCTGTTTTGGAAGCAAAAGCTACATGGCAAAAATACCAAACAGAAAGAAAAACCCCAACAAAAACAACTCAGAAAAACGCCTAAAGGTCACACCTAAAACATGCACTACCAAGGTTGCATGAGAAAGAACAGACCACTAGTTTACTTCCATGAATTTTATTAAGAAGAGTAAGCATTAAAATACAATTAGGGAAGCAGTCTGCCAAAATACCTCAGTACAGTGCTGGTAAGGCATAGGGTGATCTAAACAGAGTCACAATTAAAATCAGCAGCTTCAGTTGCCAAACACATCATGGAAAAAGGGTCAGGTTTATAAAAGATTGATACAAGAAGTTACTGTATATCAGCTTTAGAGGAATCTAAGACACTGGTTTTGCCAACAATACCTGAGCTGAGAGAAGACACACAAGAACCTAGGACCATGAGAAGCTACCCCATAAATACACGGGAATGTCATTTTACTTCTAGGCTTATCATATTAAAGAGCAGCAGTTTAACACTTCCTTTCTTTAAAAGCATCACAGTAAACAGACTCAAGAGGCTTCTTTCAACCACATTTCCTTAGTAAGACACACAATCTTTTAAGAGTCAGGACAGCATACAAATCATCTCACTTTGAAAATTACTCATGGCTACTAGTACCGGAAACTCGGAGACAAGAGAAAGGTCATCTCTAAAAGCTAACAATTCAAGGTTGATTTATTTCAGCAGTTTAACTTTTAAGATGGTCACAATTATCTAAGGCAGGCAGAGGCTTTGATATTAGAGCTCATAACATCCACAGTCTGATCAAACTGGTTAAGCTGGCCTTGCTGATGAGTCATCTTTTACTCTTTCTTTCTCCAAATAGTCTGGTCAGAGGAGGAAAACCTCTGGCAATGTTTTACGCTGGCTACAAAGGAGATCTCTGGAAAGGAATCACCTCCTATTGACAGTATTTCAGAATCATTATAGTAATCACTGAGCAGAGCTATTCCAGAATTTCCAAATTCACAGGACAGCATTCTCCTTGATAAGACTATGACTGGAGTCAAGTATTGCATCCAACTCCTGGTTTTGCAACTCTAAAACTGAAAACCAATCAGACACTCCTCCTGGTGAGGAAAGAATTAGCATGTAGTATGTGGTCTTTGACAGCTAGATTTTTAATACTATATCTACTACTGAAATTAGATTACTTGTACTAATTATGTTCATTAAGTATTTAGGGACCTAGTCGGCTCACATTTCCCGTGCTATTGTTTCCAGCATGTTTAATACTTTTCTTAAACTCCTTTGGGGGAGGAACCAGGAAATGATTGTGAATGCATAATTTCAAACCTAATACATAAATAAGTCTACTTTTCAAGACCAGACTTAAAACCATCTTTCAGAACTACAGAGGTCTGTATCTATATTCCCCAGTGTTTAATGTCAATCGCCATTCCAGTTACACAGCTGATGAAGACAGGACTGTTAGTCATTTGAAGCAGAATCAAAATTCAGCAGACAACTTACCTGGGCCCATTGCTGTCTTTCCTCTTGGCTGAAACACTGCTTTGTTCTGTTTTTGCACCTCTGTCCATATGCTCACTGGCATTCCTCTCCACAATTTCTCCCTCATCCAGCGCCCTGTGCAAACGGTAATTCACCATCTTCAAAACGATAAAGAGAGCTGCTATCACTGGGCAGTAGACAGCTACTATCATCATGGAAGAAGGAAGAGCCTTACAAAAAAAGAGTAAGAAAAAGTTAATGAACACAAGGTCAGATATCCATAAGAACACTCCCTAGATTTTAACTGTTTGTTTCATGGATAAAATATGATAATTCTGAAAGTTATACCACCTACAGCCAGTCTTCATGTGAAAAATGTTAAAAGTCTAGCAACACAGAAGAAAGAAAACGTTGCACTACCAAATATACTAAATCACCACAGCATTGTACTAAATAAACTTGTGTGACTGAAGCTTGAGAACCAAGTTCGACTCTCACTCTCTTCTTCCATGCTTTTGCAATGGAAGACCTAGACTAGGAAACTTAGAGCTAGCATGTGTGAGACAAATATTTTTAATTGTTATGAGTAGAAAAAGAAGGGAAGATTTTAAGTACATGAAAAACCAACCAAGCATGGGGTGAGATCTTATTTCAGGGCTAGTACACAGCACCAAGTCCATTTCAGAAAAACTTGATGCAAGTTTGATAGCATGGCTGGAACACTAAAGATACCTGCTTAGATACCAAACATTGGTGTTTTGACTTCACTTGTCAGCTTCCAACAGCTACTGCTGCATGACAAGACACTGATCAGTCACAAAAGACAAACTGTTTCCTACTTGCATACATAAAGAGGTTGCTCACATGTGTGACTCATACACTGCACAGCAGAACACAACCTGCAAGACCACAGGCAGCAAAGATTTGTGGCTAGATCATTGTACACCCATGGAAAGGTAGCCAACACATGTTCTAAAGGAAATTTTTCATCCGCATGAAAGGCCGCCAGAAGCCACATTAAAAAAACCCCTCAGTCCTGAATGCAACATTTGAAATTCCACTCAAAGTTAAGAGTGGAATGCATGCAGCTCTTGCAGAGGTAAATAAGGCTTTTACAAATCAATCACTTCAGCAATAGGTATTGACAAAGTCCAGCCTGACAGCTATTTAGGAGAAGTGTTCAAAGTACTGGTTAAACTTCAAATTTCACTTCAATGCATTCATCCTTCTAAAACATGTTTTATTTGTGTTTTTAAATTTTGCCATTTCCCAAGGCAGTGATTAAACAAAATGAGATATTAAGTATCAGTATTCATCCAAAATTTGACAATTTCCTTTACAAAAGCAACAAAAGTTCAGGTTGTGAAGTGTTTCACTGCACCACTATCCTTTACCCTGCTCACGGTGTAGTTTGAGATATACCTCCAAAATATAAAAATACAGATTTATGACAATCAAAATTAAACATCTGATATCCAGCTTGAACATTAATGTAGTAAATGAGTAAAACAAATGAACTGTTCTTTTAGACCTCCTGGCTGAAGGATAATTCCAGCTTATTTTCATACCTCCCTAGAGAGACCATGGGAAGAGAATTTATCATTGATAAAAAAGCCCCAGGAACATCTTGCAGAGTCAAAACAATGCTCAAATAGAAGACAGCGATGTCTCTCTAACCAGTGCACAGAAACATTTTGAGTCATTTAAAATTGACTGGCTGACAACATAGTGTAACAATCTCCTACCTAAAACTATTCCCCTGAAACTTAGAACGATTTTAAGTAGCATAACTTAGCCACAGTAGTCAGCCAAACAATTTTAAAGGACTCAACCTGGTACTACGTGCTGAATAGAGAGGCCTCCTTTTCCTTTTCTCTACTCATTTTCCCCTCCTGACTCTTCAAGATGCCATCCCTGGAACTTTGATCACCACGATGACTCTTTGTAAACTAGCAAGGTATTCCTCCAAAACAAGTCAAGTCTGACAACCATCATCAACACCTACCTTTTCCTCCAAAACAAGTTAAGTCAACACTGAATATAACATTTGAAATAGGCCAGGCAAACTAAGCTGAAGTTTGCTAAGTTTCATATTGTATGCTGAGCTGGGCATCATCATGATGAACAGAGATGCACTCACCAAGCACCAGCTAAAAAGGAGAAAGAGGAAACCAAGCTACTTAAAACCAGCATCAATAAGCAAACAGGATCCACAATGATATGGCATCCCTAAAACCCCTGAAGCCATGCTAAAATGGTTTCCTCAAGAAATGAGGCGCTTCTACTTCCAAAAAGTCAGAATTGGTTCCCTGCAGGCAAGGGCCAGCATGTTAACTTTGGAAAAATGCATGATCTTCCTGTACCTACTGGGCAGTCTGCTACCCCATCACACACAGCTGCAACTTTCCTCTCCTTTATAACACCCAGGGTTCAGAAGCCATTACCAGAAGAGTCAGACTAACAATAGATAACAAAAGTTAGAGTTACTCCATAAAAGACATGCCTGTACTTCTCCGTCTAGAGAACTCATCAATTTCTCCCCTCTACTCTGTCAGCAGTGAGGTCACAGTATATCCAGTTTATCTTGCAAAATCTACACATCCATTTTTCAAAGGAAAGCTTTAAGAACAAGCACAAGAAAAAAGGCAAAGCACCTCATGTAACCTGCAGCAAACCTAACAGGGAATTCAAACTTTTTCCTCACATCCTGTTTTCACAGGATTGCAGAAAAATAAAAAAAAGCTAAGGTAACTGACTACCTTTCCTTCTTCATATTTGTAGTAGGTCCTTATCTCAGAACAGGATATATATTCTGGGAATAGAAGGCATTTTAGCTAGCTTAGTCCACCACATGAACACACTTGACATCAAGTATCACACTGTGGTGCAGCACTGCCACCCATGGTACCAGCAACTTGCCTGCAGCACAGCCTCAAGAGGAAACTTTGCAGCCTAAGCTAAACCACTTGCAACTTCTGTTTTTCTAAGTCATACTTAGAAGAATGCAACAAAAATTTGGGGTCTTCTCCCCACAAAACAAAGCAAGTTAAAGTGAGATTACCATTTCCAACTGTGCTCAGCATTTTACCACATCTGAGGAGAGATATGTTTCTCACCAGCATCCCATGTGATACCACCTCCAAGACTGGAATACAAATCTAAGTCACACAAATTTCCCCCTAGATTACATCTTAATATCAAAATAATTTCAAATACTAATGCATTTTAATTGAGCTCAGCTCACTAAAACCCTCAGGTTGGAGTTGTTACTAGACATCAGTTGGCCACAAGGCTACAGCTGCAACAGTATTTCAGAGAACACCCATTTTTACTGCACATTTCTACTCACTTGCATTAGCACCAAAAGAACACATACTCCACAGCAGTCATGACAACAGAAGCTCTTGTACAATATAAAGAGCTACACAGAACCACATAAAAACTGCATCCTTTTAATTATGTTCTGTTGAAAACTTCAGTTATCTAATGACTGAACAAACCCAACTATTAGATAAACTCCTACCTGAAATTATTTCCCTGAGTCTTAAAGGGAAGCTAAGTAGTTCTCTCAAATATGGGGGGCAGAGGGAAGGACACTGATTTTCTACCACCTTTCCCACAAGTTACTTTCCAAATTTAAATCTTTCAAGTCAACTTAACAAATGCAAGATATACATATGGACAAAGGTAAGGTGCAGGAAAGCATAATTAAGGAGGACTATCTCTTCTGAAACCTCCTGGCTGTTAAATTAGCTCACTTGTATCACAACACACCTTTTCTAAAAGAGTCGGTAGAAAAAGGTTTAAGCACTCCTAGATTCTAATGGTCAAAATAGAAAAGAAACCTCCCACCATCAGTTATAGCACTAAAATATTTCCATTCAAACTAGAGAACGTCACTGTATCTCACACGAATGTTTCCAGCACATATGTGCCAGGAATGAGAAGAAACTTCATTGATCACAGGCCGTACAACATCCTTATGCAGAAACTAACACTATGTGGATCCTACCTAATTTGATTACCTAGCTTTAGCTAGGCCCCACAGATGTAACAAAAATTCTACATTATTTTCAAAAAAGAAATGCATTACTAGGAGTATTTTTAACAGCTAAGTCTTCAAAATCAACCAGACTGGAGATCCCTACATAAAGGTGTTATCACCTAAACATTAAGAAGTAAGTCATCTAGCAAAAAGACTTGAAAGTACAAGTATTTTGAACCCAGTATTTTATAGAAACAGTTTTACTGAAAAAGAGGAAAGATCAGGAAACAACAGACATAGTTTTGTCCTCAATTCTTGTTTATGGGCAGAGCCCTTAAGAACTGCCATTATCTGGAAGAAAGTTCAGCTATAAGTCATCTAGTTTTTGACCAAAACTTCAAGACATACAATGAAACTCGAGTAGCCAAGAGACTACAAGTGTCTTAGAACAATATGACACACCAGGGATTGCTATATTGCTATCACAAATTGAATTTCAATTATTTAACATCTTACTTTAAGAAACAGGACATATTTCAAAAACTTCAGTGGAAAAAACTTCCACGTGAAGCTACATTTATATGACCTACTTCTATAACTATGTACACAAGTCAGGAAATTAAGTGAACTGTTGACTAAACGAGCTCGACTTTGACAGACAAGTTCTGTAGGTACATGTGAGCCCATCACCCCAAGCAAGGTACAGTCCTGGCTCCTCTTCAGTCACTGGCAAAATTCCACAAGTGCCAGAGCCAAGACTTCACCCCCTCATGCACACGTGGTGGGGCTGAAACAGCATTCCGACTAGGGGAAGTGCTTTGGCAGCCTCCTCTCTTTCCCCTCCCCCCTGCAACACTGATGCATCACATTGGCCTCTGCATTCAGGGTATTTTTTTCAACTCTGCCACTAGATTTTACAAAGCGATTGGACAGCTTCCCCATATAGAAAGCAGGTTTTCTTCTCCCAGTTTCAATTTTGCATTAGAGTAAAAGCAAGGATCAGCTCTTACAATAGAAAGGCACATCAACAAGCACAGTTGAGTCTGTCACTGAATACAAGTACACAAACAGGATAGACTTAACTCGTCTAGAAAGCAGAATTTTTGTACGTGTACTGCCAAGCCACAAATGCAAGAACACAGATTCAAGCACCTTCCTTAAAGCAGGCATATCTTACTCTAGACCCCAGTTCCTTCATTATCTACATGTTTATTTTTGCCACACTTCCAACAAGCACAGCTTAACTGTATAAATACACAAGAAAAAAGAATCCAGACTGGCAAAATAGGTACATTTAGATATACACTCGTCATCTTCACACAGGGTACAACACCCACTTACAAGTGCTTAAGCTCAGAAGGCAGACGAGGGACCAAGGAAGAAAGGTTGGTTATTGAATTCTAATGTTAATTTTTTTAAGCAGGTTTGTACCACACATTAAATCCATCAACCCTAACAGCATGGGCATACATATACAAAGGAACACACAGATTTATGGCATTACTTTCTGACCACAACCATTACAAGATTCCATTCTGAAAATACCAGATCAACAAAACAAATGCACAGAAAAAAGAGCAGCAATGTCGGGTGCACTAAACCAAGTCTTAAAGCAGTAAGTGCACCTAAATTCCCATATTCTAGTGCATTTTATTCCTGTTGGAGGTTAAATAACATTGGGGGGAAAAAAGTGATTAGCCTACTGTTAAATGCATCCAGCCTTGAGAGCCAGCTACATGCAAAGTTTTCAGGGGATACTTTTTCTTTGTTGCTACAAAACAACTTGGAAATAACTGCAGTTATTGCTGACCCAATGCATAAAAGCAATGCTATGATCTTGTAATTCTTTATATAGGAAGTTTTATAAGTAATATAAAATCTGTCAGCAGACTTTCTATATACCTTGATTTTTTAAACACACAGGGTTGTCTGCCAGCAACAAGTCACTTGAAGCTAGTTTAGAAACTCCCTCCTACACACCAGTGAGCCATGCTCAGAATTCAGATTACAATTACCTAAGACTTTTAAAGCAAGTTCTGCTTATTTATGTATATCCTACAGCAATGCAACACTTACTGCTTTTTACTCTAAAAAGAGCTTAGGAGATTCTAAAGAGCTAAGATGACCAACACAGTTCTGCCTGTTTAGTTTATGTCTAGACAACACTTAAACTGTAGAGGGTGGAAAGAGGGAAAATGGCCAAATATGATTCAATCTCCTTTAACTTGTGACTAATCTCCCTACTTATTCTCAGGGAAGTTGGCACTTGTTGCATCTTTAACTTGTCCAGAGCTATGAAGCAAGAGAATTTCTCTGACCTCAACAAAACCCAAAGCAGCTTGCTGCTGTCTTTTCCCTTTACACAGGAAAAAGTGTTTAAGCAACACTGAAGTTTACCCCATTGTACGGGTAACTGAAGCTTACCTGCTGCTTTAAGAGCAGCAGGAGACTGAAATGCTGGCCCAGATTCACCATTTGTCAAAAGACCTATGTGCAACATAGACCAGCCCCCTTTCAAAAGTCTCCTGTGAATGCAGGATATAGCTGTTCCTAGAGGTGTGGTCAACTTTCTCAGCAAGGCAGTACTAATTAAATAAAATGTTCTGTCAAAACAGAAAAGCAGTATTTATATTTAAAAAATTGTAAAGCTATATTTGAAACCAAAAGGTGTCTCCTCTTCCCATATTGTGCAGAACTTTCAATAGATACAGATTCATAGTTCTCATACAAAGTATCTGCTTAGTTAAAAGTTTTATCTAACTGTTCTCATGTAACTTCAGTTTTAAAAGCAATTTGTCTCAGCCTTTAGTTTCCCTGCCAGCAGCCCAGAAGTTTTCAAACAAAAAGCATTACAGCTGCTTTTTTCAAGACACTAACATGAATTAAAAACCATAAAGTTGTAACCTCCTTTTCCACTAGTTATTTCTTAGTATGAAGTGTCTCACACTGCAACCTTACAAATTGCTTTTAAACAAAGCAAATGCCTGACCTCAGAGCTCTCAACTCTGCAACTGCATTTGTATATGATTTTACCTCCAACATTTCATTCACTAACTAAATTTTCACAAGGCAGCATCTACTTTAGGTTGTCACAGCATCTGGCAATCTTGCAAATGATGTTCTGCCTCATATGCACAAAACTGGTCAAAACACACTATTACGATCACACTCCTCTACTGAAGAGCCCAAAGTAAACTATTAGCATTTCATGAGTTAATCACAGCTTACACAGGGAAAAAAACTACTGGCCAACAAGAAACCGCCGCCTTTTCTTGTATCTGATCACACCTCTCCTCTTTGTGCTCTCGAGTCCAAATGTCAAGAAAGTTTCTAGGTTTAAAGGTTAGTATTTTAACAGCTTTGACCCAAGCGTCACTTACAAAGATATATAGGACAGGAAGTCTCACAAACCAAGTACACTGAAATCTGGACACAAACAAAAAAAGCCAGACCAACTTCTTGTTGATAACACACACTCCAGATACATTGCCAGCCAACACACCACACTGCATCCAAATAAAACTTCTAGGTTATGGAACCACATCCCTCCACCAGACTCAAAAGTCGGAAACTGAAACTGCCAGCCAGAAACACAGGCTAAACCTGACAGTTCCTGCAGAAACTGCTTTTTACTGATCTACCAGGAGATCAGCAGCGGAAGCTGCCAGAGGTATTTCCAATTTTGAAGGAAAGTAAACAGAAAAACGAAGGCCAAGTGCCAGCGCCTGTAGCCCCGCCGCGCCCCGACAGCGCCCACCCACAGATTCCCAGTTTCGGGTCGATGCTCGCGAAAGGCCGCAGCGCGGATGGCGGGGAGCGGGCCCGCTCCCGGCCGAGGGGCCCGGCCGCAGGGGCC
>VZRH01006604.1:3987685-4005472 GCA_013397555.1 Urocynchramus pylzowi
CCCGAGCGTAGGTCCCGCCCCCAGCGGCCCGCGGGGCTCCCGCCTTCGGCCGGGGCTGTGGAGCGTGGAGACGCAGCCCTCGAAAGGGGATGTTCCATTCGGTTAGAAAACACTCCGAGATCATCGAGTCCAAGCTACGACCAAATACCACCGTGTCAACAACACCATGGCAGTACCACATCCAGTCTTTCCTTGAAGGCCTCCAGGCGTAGTGATTCCACCGCCGCCCTGAGCACCCCATTCCAATGTCTAATTGCCCTTTCTGTGAAGAACCTCTTCCCGATGCCCAACCTGTATCTAAATGCTGCATGCATTGATGCAGAGGCTCTTCAGCTGGGCTACCGACACTGCTCCTAACTCGGGCATGCCATCTCCGGGCTCACCCCAAAGGCCCTTTCCCCTTCCGCCCTCCTTTCTTCCCTTCTCCCAGGGCCTGACTCCTGGCAAAGTGCTGCAGCCTCTCCTTGCAGCAGGGCAGGAAGAAATTTGTCCACTTTTAAGGCTCCAAACCTACAGCAAGATAATAACCTCACCCTTTTTTGAGCCACCCCCACCCCCATTTACTCTCAATACATAGTGTTACTAAAGCCCTGGCACGTCTATCCCCACCACAGGATTTGTAGTAGGTTGCAACACTTAAAAAAGCCAGAACCATTTTTAATGGTTCTAAATCATTAGGGTTTACAGAGAGAAAACAACACAGCAGGCAATGGGTGCACCATGAATCTCTCACAGATTTAAATCTTGACTTCCACATTCACCTATTTTTATAGGTCACCAGTTCTCATCAAGTGCTGGCTTTTCAAGCTTTCCTCTTAGACATGCACATCCCAAAAGTCATGTGTTAATTAGAAAGGGACAGATTAGGGAAGGTGTTCAAACAGTGTTCTCAAGAAGGGACAAGAAGGGTCCATTTCCTACAAATGCCATGGGATCCAAAGATGATGAGGGGACTGGAGCATCTTTCA
The DNA here is from genome assembly GCA_013397555.1 of Urocynchramus pylzowi. Lineage (NCBI taxonomy): Eukaryota > Metazoa > Chordata > Aves > Passeriformes > Fringillidae > Urocynchramus > Urocynchramus pylzowi. Next base: position 3,988,654 of record VZRH01006604.1, read on the forward strand.
AGGAAAGGCTGAGGGAATTGGGCTTGTTCAGCCTTGAGAAGAGATGACTGAGAGGGGACTTCATCGTTGTCCATAAGTACCTGAAGGGAGAGTGTCAGAGAAAAGAGCCAGGCTCTTCTCTGAGGTGCCAAGCAATAGGACAAGAGGCAACAGGCAGCAATGCACAGGAAGCTCCAGTGGAACATGAGGAAGAACTTTACTGTACAGGTCACCACACACTGGAACACACTGTCCAGAGAGGTTGCAGAGTCTCCCTGATAGGTGATATTCAAGATTTGTCTGTATGCAATCCTCTGCCACGTGCTCTAGGAGGTCTCTAACTGAGCAGGGAGGTTGGACCAGATGACCCACTATGGGGGTCTCTTCCAACCTGACCCATTCTGTGCCTCTGGGTCTGTACTGCAGAAAAACTGCAGGAGTGAAATAACCCAAGCACTCAGCCATGACTCATGATGAGCATGCATTTGGGCTGGTATTTTCAAGAGGCTGCATTAATTCCTCAGTCTCCACTGTCTCCCTGACAGTTAGTGAGCCAATGGCAGCATTTGGCTATTCTTGGAAAACCAGAAGACAGAAGTTACTGATTCAAAGCAAATGTATTTCATCTATTTTTTGTTTCCCCAGTGAGAAAGTAGGGAGAAGGGATGGACACAAAGCCTCACCACACAATGGCTTTCTCCCCAGTATAAAAAAATAAACATTTTCAGGATAGTGCATTTTCAAATATAAAACTGGAAGCAGTATTTTACAAAAGAGCATTTTTTCACTCTGTCAAACAGGATTGAGATATTAAAGGAACTAAAGATGGGGGAAGGGAAAAAACCCAACAGTGAAAAACTACAGAGGATTATCATGGATGAGGAGGGGGGATTCCCTTTATCCTTTTGCATTAAAGCCAAGTATGACAAGCCTCACCAGTTATAGTACACTCTGAAAACAAAAAATTGTTTCAACTGCAATATTTGCCAAAATACCATTAAAAAACTAAAATTACAAATAGAGTTGTTAAAAGATGTACTTGTTAGATTGTGTTATCCATACATATACTTTGATACTGTGATGATCAGGATTATGAAGTGTTAGTTCTTTCAGCAGCTGTTGTATCAATGTTACATAAAAGCTGTTCACCTTCACAAAGGGAGGCAAGAGGGATAACATTCATTAATAATATGTCTGAAGGCTACAGTAAATGCTTTAGAAACCTTTATGTTTCTGTTTACAAGCCTTAGATTAAATCTGGACAGATTAGCATCAGCATCCTAGTAATGATTCATACTAAACAGTGCCCCTGTGTAAGGGGCTGAATGCTGCAGAAGCTTCTAGCTGTTTCCCCAGCCCCAGTCCTAGAAATTGTTGGACCATTGGGCCAGCCATGATGTTATAAAGGCTTGGGGGGTATTGCATGGCTGGGTGGGTCGCGCAGGGGTGTGGAAGTTAAAAGCAAAAAATAAAAAAAGGAAACAAAACATAATTAATATATGTATATATATATATGTTTACATCACATACAATTAAAATTACAGACTCAACCCTGATCCAAAACAGCATAACCTATGATCAAATGCACATCATCATGGGAGAATCTAGTCTGCTACCAGTAAAATAAGGAAGAGACTATCACATGCTTGAAAGGACAATTAAGATTTCATTGTTTAGTTATTTAAATACAGACAGACTAGAAACATTATGATACAAGGGGAGAAAATAATATTTTTGAATCCATCCATGCCCAAAGCTTAAATTGATAACAAGTCCAGTTGTAGGCATCATTAACAAAGCAAGAAAAAAGAAATTATTAGCTTTCATGGGGAAACGAACAATTGACACCTAGATAGAAAGTAACAGCAGTAGATTCAATCTGTGCATGCTGATGAATAAGGAGCTTATCGTCTGCATTGTACTTTAGCCTCACAGTTTTTCTTCAGGATGGGTACAAGAAAAATAGTTTGCTCTAGAAAAAACAGAGAGTGGGCATTAAATCAAGTGATTGGAGACCAACCAATGCATGCTATTGCAAGAAGAGGAAGTTATCCAAAACAGTAATCAAACACTGAAACTTGTCACAACAATGCTTCAGCACATTGCTATTTCTAAGAATAATATTGCGGCATGCTTTGCACCAGTAGAAGTACATTAATCTCTCATCTTCTCATTCAGGGGAATGAGGTTCTACACTTTCCTTCCAGACATCTTTCACAGGATACCCAAAGTTATCATCTTTAAATTAATTATCAAGAGAATAACTAAGTTGTATGAGAACATAACTTACAATTAGGACAAGAGGTGAAACAGAAAATTAAACAGAATATTTCGCCTAAATTGGACAAAACTTATTAATGTCCAGGAAAAAAAGCTTATTAATTGGAAATTTTTGTTACAGTAAATCATCACTGTATGATACCAAACTGTGCACAGCTAATAACATAGTCAGCAGAAAACAAGAAAAGCACCGATTTACTCTCTTTACAGATCTAAGGGCTAGCACTTGTCTCTGTGCTGGATAATTATTTATTCTCAGATGAAGACTGACAAACTAGGCTTTTGTGGCACACTACCAACTTTTTTATGTGTCTTCCTACTGATTCTTGACTTAGGATCTGTAATGAGGCAGCAGCATTTCAACCCCAATTTTTGCATCCTGCTGGCACAGACTACTCTATGTGACTTGTATACAGTATCCAAAGCAACAACTTTGGCTCAAAAAAAAAAAAAAAAAAAAAAAAAAAAAAAAAAAAAAAAGACAAAAGTAAATTTTGTATATAATTGATTAGGCTAGGAGAAAAGCACCTACTTTTTGCTTTTGTGAAGAAACAATAGTAAAATGTATACTTGCTACTAAGCAATTAAACCTTCGTGTAATTTTATGTCTTCACTTTTTTCCCCTACCATTCCCTATAATTGCAACCAAGTTAGAAAATGTTTCATCTGAATTTGAAACATTGCCATAAAGAGCAGTGATGTGTTTTATTCTCTGACCTTTTATGCAAGTTCAGAAACAAACTTATTTCCAAGGGTGAGAGAAAGCAGAAAGTCATTCTACGATAATATTTGCTAGCCTAGCTTCACTGTAAGCTAGCTCATTTTCTTATAAAGCTTATCAGGAAGTTGTTCTAGGTTAACTTTTAATTACAGTAGAGTGGCTTTTAGCAACTACAGGACTCAACATGTTGCCACAACATCAGCAGCTGACAGCAGCCTGTCTGCTATTTGCACAGGTTTTAAACAAACTTCTAAGCAGATCCAGATCCTCTCACAGACCCCACTTCATTTCTAGAAATCACACCAGATTCAGCCTTGCACATTAAGGATTACTATGAAATTACCCCACAAAACCCCGCCCTATATATAACCCTGACTCCCAAACAGAACACAACCTTTAGAAACAACACAAAAAACATGCCTATTCTTTAGTGTTTTAGTACAGACCAGAAAGGGATTTATTAGCAGGAAAAGCCCACAGTAGGAGACACCCTCTCTCTACTGTGCTGGCAGGCTTACCAAAGGCATCACATACAGCATCCCCAGCTATATAGCAGGCTACTCTCCACACCCACCTTTATTGCAGAGAGCCACACCACCAATCACACTCCCAGACCCAGCTGTGCTTTCAGGATACACCCTTCCCAGCACCTTGTAGGAAAGGCCACACCATTCGCTCTAGTGTGGGAGGACACCGTTCTTATTGTCACAATAGAAGAAAGGGGGAAAAGGTTTAAGTTTGGGTTGTTTGGTTTTTTTTTTTTGTTTTCAACTATCACTATGACTAATGCAACTCTTCATATTACCTCACAGTGCTACTGAGGAGGAGATACTGGTGCTACTGGGTGAAGGGTGCTAATTACTCACCTGCAAACAGCTGAACTGTGGAGTCTACAGTCCCACCAATCCTGCCCTCGCAGTTTATCTCAGCTGCCTGCTGCACCTTTTGAGTATGTAAGCTCTGTTTGTACACTGTCTGAGCCCTTTGGTTTTCTCAAGACAAAACAAGAAGACCAAAGGGAGAGTCTTTCCGAATAAGAGCACTTACATAAGTTTCTTATTATCAGGGAGTGCTGAAAGGGGAAAACTGTTTAAAATAGATCCAAACAGACAAAGAAGTCCTGTGACAGCTAATAAAAACAAATTCTTACCCACGTGTTGATGGCAGCTTTCTGTAAGTTGCCACTCGCACAATAGTATCTCCAATTCCATTCCTTTTATTTAATGTTAGAATTTGTATTTATGAATCTTTCTGCTCCACACTTTTAACAGCTATGTAGGCCACACTCTCCCTATCCTAACTTCTTGTAGCTGCTTCAGCATGGTTGAAAAATCAATCAGAATGGCTTAATAGTCCCATTGCTGGAGAAAGAGTGGAGTTTTAACATGGATTTTCCTCCTAAAAATAGCTCTGTCATTGCTTCTTACAAGAAAACTGTAAGGGCATCATGCACTTTTACATTAAAGGACCTCATTGTGTGAATGTGTCCATACAGAAATCACAACGATAAGCATCATCAATGTCCTACTGACCGTGAGGTCTCTCTGAAAAAGAAGAATTTGCTAGCATTGCTGGTAAGCGAATTGCCTAAAAATGCCATGGAGATGAAACATAATAAACAAGGCTAAATTTAGAATATCCAAACACTCAGCTGACAGTATTTTAGCAGCATTTATACCACATTCTTTAAAGTACAGCAGAGTGGTGCCTCACTGTAAGAGATTTCTACCAAACAATGATTCATGATGTCACTGGGATAAATTGCAATTTAAGATCTTTGCAGTTAATACTCTCTGTCTGAAGTACAGATCTCCCATAGTATGATAATGAGCCCCCAAGAGCATCTTCTCGGTTTTGAAGGATTTTTTTCTCTCTTATGGCTCCTCTTAGCCATTTTTCTAAGTTCAGCCTTTTGTATTGGTCAGTCGCTGCCTAGGAAACAGTTCTGGTTTAAAATACATTGCCAGAGGCAGAATTACAACATATATTAAATACCTATCAATTTCAGGGTACTGAAAAAAGGCAAAAATTAGGAACTCTGAGGAGGAAATGTGGGCAGAATTTGGACAATAGTGTTAAGACACCTGGCTAATCATCAGGGAACTGTGGAAATCTGTGGAATAACTAGTGGCACTGCAAGGTGAGAATATAGAAGTGAATATAAGACACAATTTCATGTAAGCGCATTTCTTACAAGGATTTGCTTGGGAAAATTAGTTGAGAGGTCCTGCAAGTCTTAGCTGTTTCCCTAGAACTTTCTTGGATTTTAAATTCATTCTGAATAATTAGAAAGTAACTTCATATTTCTGTCTGATTTCAACTCCTTTGCTAACTGTGTATGCAAGACTCCTCACTGAATACAGCCTTGTCTGAAGTGGAACATGGCAGTGACTGTGTGCTTTAGTAGGAGGTGTGAAGAATAATTTTGACATTCAAGACTATTGGAAACAGTATGTAATTCATTGCCTTGAGATGGAATGTGGCCATAGTTAACAACCTGAATTTGAGAAAAGAACTGCAGAATCTCAGTTTTAAATCCCTTTTGGAAGGTAGCATCTCTGGTCATACAGTGCTTCAGTGCCAATACAGGTTGATCACGGAAGAAGCAGTGCTATTTTTTTAACAACCAAGGTTTAAATTCCCAGAGATGTTGCATTATTTATATTGGCAAGAAATTTCAGCTGCCTCACAAGATCTGCCCATTCCTGTACTCTTCTTTCTGTTCTCTGGAGGTCTCCCAGATAAATTCTGAGCAGGTCAGACCTGCTTAGTGTAGAAGAACAGATGAAATAGTGCCCTGAGGTGTTGTGAATACTCTTTTTTGTATTTGCTTGAATTGGCAGTGCCTGGAGGTAAAGTTGACAGATTTCAGAATGTGAAAATTATTAATTGGGGGGGTGCCCCAAAATGCTGCTACTTTATGGCAGAACTAAAATAACTTGTTTTCCAGCAACCCTTTAAAGAGCTATTTAGAAAGAAAAATCCATATGAGTTACCCAGTGAGTAAATTTGCTGTCCTAGACAATTGTTTCTTCTTCCCTAGACCATGTTTTCTCTGAGCGCAAGCTGAAGAAAGCCATCATCCTACACTTGCATTGCTTCATGAACTAAATGTAATCGAGCATAAGTACAGCAGAATGATGGAAGCCTGAAGGAGGTGTGATGAGAGCTTACTTAGAGAGGACATATGGCCTCTAAAGAAAGGGTCTTTGGCAGCCAGTTGGAGATGGCACAAATATTCATCAAGGAAACAGCAGTAACAAAGCTTTTCTCCTTCTTGTGCTGGCTGAATATATTTGTTACAGCCATTCAATGAGCAACTGGTTTTGGCCGACCTCCAAAAACAGCCTTCCATGTTAAACTGATGTGGGAGGAAGCTCTTAGTGCAAAAGAAACCCATAGCTATAGAGAAACACCTGCACACATTCGACTTGTCCCTCCCTGCAGCCTCTGCCTTCAGCCAGCTCTCTGCTGTAACCCAATAAGGCAATCCCTGTGAACAAAGAGCACACGTACCTGTATGCATGGACCCGTGTGTTCATGCACAGGTGCAGATGCACCACAGGTTCTGAGACAGCAGAATTTTTCATGCAAATCTTCTTTCAGCTGAATGACCTGATAGTCTTCAGACTCTTCTCACATCAGACTGGGTTTCACTTTTTATATTTATCCTTGTGTCCATAAGGACTGATATCAAAATTCTTTGCCACACAAGTAAAGACTGATGACACTCGTCATGAGCAGTGTCATGGTAGCACCAGATTGATTAGAGAACTATGTGCAGCCAAGAAAAGTGGACTTAGAAGTAGATGAACTCTTTGCAACTCAAAGTTATCTGTTAAGTGGCACTGATACTAATGCATGTTGGATATATTTTTTAATCTGGATGAAAGCAACCTGCAAAGAAGGTACCCTTAATTGCTTTGTACAGATGTTAAAACTGTTACAAATAGAGTAATCTGCTCTGGGTCATTATATAAATCATAGGCAAATCCAGCATGTAGATCTCCTGATCCATTAAACGGAGTTAAGTTTTACATGAACATAAAATCTGCACAAACTGTTGCAGCTTCTACAGAATCAGTGGTAGACAGATGAGTTTTTTCTTGGTTCGGAGACAAGGCAGTGGGACAAAACTAAGACTATTTTTTCGCCTATACCTATTAATCCAATGAGAGTGTTCCCTAGTTGGTATCAGGAGCAGAAAATGACCAGCACAGAAGTGGTGAAGTTCACAGGTCAGAGAATTGCAGGTGGATGAATTCCAGCTCTCAGCCAGTCTAAAGGGTTTTCTACAAACATTGCTCATTTGTCCATCCCTTCTGTAGAAAAACCCACAGGATACTCTCTGAGAAGGAGCAAGCCTTTGAAGAGTTTCTTCCTGATCTTTTGCTCAGAAATGAGGGAATTTACCCATCATGGAACAGCCTGTAAATCCCTCATGGCAGATCCTTAGGAATTCTCAGGCATCCAGAGATGCCTGTATTTTCCAGCACCTCTTGCATGGGTGCCTTGTGCAGCTGCTGTGTTCTTCACTCCAGAACACTGTCCATATCATATTAATAGCACTAGTCTTGGTACATTCTTTTTTGGTCTGCAACATGGAAAGATATATTCAATCCTTTGCGAAATGTTTGATGGATTAAGCAATGAAAAATTATTAGGGAGAAAACTATTAAAAAGCAAAGGAATTAGTTGTAGGTGTAGGATGCTGATGATAATTGTATATTTCTGACCACATCTGTCAGGGAAACATATAACCTTCAGTTTCTCATAGGCCTTTCCAGAACAGTGGTGACTGCAAAATGGTCTGGAAACACTTTTCTGGAGAGAAACAATGGAAATGATCTAACATTAAAAATAACTCTAAAGGCAAAAAAAATCAGAAACCGCTTTGAAACAAAGGAAGGGTGGAGTAAGCAACCCTTTTGGAGAGACTTATACTCTGGTTTGTGCTGCTTACAGTACCCAGAAATGTCAATAAGGTTGTGTCAGAAATCTGTAAGCCATGTGCCTATAGCTGTTATATACAGTGTTCTAAACGTTATAGAAATTAGGGCTCCTGTTACAGCATCCCTATTACAACCCATTACAAAATTTACAGCAGTTAAAATTAGTTTTGCAGTAATTTATCTTTTTGCTATTGTTTCCGCATGTGCTGTGACATGAAAAAAGGAAGTTTTGTTACAAAAAATATTTTAACCACAAAAAGATATTTTACAGTAGAACAAGTGTTCCAAAGATTTAATTCACTATTGAGGGTTACATAAATCATAGGAAAAACAGTTTCACTGTGGTAACAAGAGAATTAAGTACAGGTAGCTGAAGTAATTTGACTCTTGGACTGCATTTTGAATTTTTTCACAGTTAGCTTGTAGCAATGAAACTAAATACTTTCTTGTAAATCTTTAAATGACATATGATGGAAAACAAGCAAAACATTTTAGAATTTTTTAAAGTCAAAGCTTCAGGTGTAATTTTGAAAGCTCTAGACTGAAAGGCATCTTTATTCACAACTATTACTTCTATTGACATCAGGAAAACTGTGCATATCTCTGCTTTTCTTTTAATGCAGAAAGTGCCTAGGTTCTGAATCTTACAAGTAAAGAGTTCAGAATTTGTAATTAACCAGCTTTTCACTGGACTCCCTTCTGCCTTACTTTTTAGAACTGATCGAAACAACACATACTTTCTCAAAAATACTTCTGTGTGACTGGCAGGCCTGGTAGGAGCTTCTGTCAGATGCTATTCTCACTAGCTAATTTCATCTCCTGGTTCTGTGTACCTCATCATATCACAAACTTTGAGACAAGTGATTAAATTGTCAGATTTGCTCATAAATACAACAGAGAAATTATGAGGGACTGAGTTTAATGGAGTGGTGGATGAATATCAGCTCCAGGCTAGAAATGTTTATAAGGAAGGAAGCTGATGTATCCAGAAAATCCATCAAATTCAATTAGCTAGAGTGACCTTCAAAGAAATTCAGTAGGAAGTGGCTGCACACTCTGTGTGTGCGGCCTTGTGTAGTCTTAGGAAAAAGAGAGATTTCATTACTGAAATCTTGTCTTTCATAGTAACACCTCATATTTTCCCCACCAATGAGATAGCAATGGCCATTGTATTTGTGACCCATCTTTCCTTCTAACACTCTCTATACAATATAAGGGATAGAAGTGAGCCGAGAATTAGTCAGTCTTTGAGTGTACAAATCTGAAAACCTGTCACATTCTCTGAATTCATCAGTAGCAGAGCTAAGGAAAAAGACAGAAGTCCTAAATGTGCATGTACAGTTACAATTGAATTAAGACTATTCAAAGCTGAAGTGAAACTTAGTTAACCTGCCTTACCTCCTGCAGAGTTTTTAAGAAAAGGAAACGGGATTACATCCAAAATGCATATGTTTCTTTCCTTTCACTCTTACATCACTCTTAGGATTTGTAATGGCAGGCCTAAAATCCACAGAAGGTTAAAAGGGATAAAGTGGAGAACAGAAAAGAACTGAAATCAACCCATTTCTGAGCATAAAAGACCTTGTTTGAGGGTGAAGCTGGAGAAAAATATAATAAGAGTAGTATGAAGCATGGACCATAAAAAGGGGTCTTCCAAGGACAAAATGGTGTTTAGGGGAGCCTGTGGACCTAAGTCTTCCAGACTACCTTGTGGACCTAGATGAGCCTGGTGGTGTTATTTGTAATAAAATGGAGGTAAGGAGAGTTGATGCTTCTACTGAAGCCAACTGTGATATGGATTCTCATATATGTTAGGGGATTACTTGATACAGTTCTATTTTCAGTGCTGTACCTCTGGCAAGGCTTACTGGTTGTGGGATGTAAGCAGGGCCTGGCAAATTCCCTCCTGGATGGTGCTAACTTCACCAGATGAAGTGCTCATGAGCGGGATGACTCACACTACCGCATTTCTTCACTATTACGCAACTTGCTTTCTTTCCCACAGTAAGGTTTTTATCCACATTTTTTTTTCCGTGATTTTTTTTCCCTTTCAGTAAAAGTGCCTGCCTTTATAATGATTTCACCCTGAAACAGGCAAGGGAATTCAGTAATGCAGCCTGGCAAGGTGTCAAAAGTCCATTTTCTCAAGAGGAGCAGGAAAAAGGTAATAATGGTTTGAGGAACTGGAAAACAAATACGTCCTATGTAGACTACAATTGGTTCATCTAAGTGAACAAAAACAATGAGCTTTGAGCCATGAGGAAACAGCGCAAGGCTCCAGCAGGGCCAAAAATAGACCGGACGAGAATCCCTCCGTTCTTAAGCGCGGAGCGGCGGAGACGCTGCGGGCGGCGGCGGGCGGGACCGCGGGCTCCCGGCGCCCCCCGCAGGGCTCCGGGGCTTCACCGCCACCGCACAGGGCAAAATTTTAGGTCCCACCAGCAGCGAAGCGGGAAGAGTTATGGTCAAGCAATACATACGTGCAAAAAAAATCTGTCATTCATAACGCTAACCAATCTTATTCTTACCGGCTCTTTTAGCAGCATAATTAGAAAGGGAAATACGACACCACGAGAAAGAAGAGGGCATGTATCCTTCACAAGTTAGTTATGTTCAATGTTATCTTTTGAAAGCTGCTCAGGTACCAATTAGACTCAATGACACTGGCCAGTCTGTAGTCCGGGACTGAACTGTCTAGGCTCACTCCATGAATCATGTTTCCCCTGTCCTAAAAAGCTTCAGCTGAACAGTGAACTGTACAGTGCCTTGATGCACGACCAAGCCCACTAACTGAGACCACCAATGTGAGAATGACAATAATGTAAAGAGATAACATGAATTAATTCTGGATTGTAAAGGCAGAGTTCTTGACATGTCTTCAACCCTGTAACATGAAATCCCCGCACAGTGCATGTCTCTGGCTGTCTGTGGATCTGGTGCTGCCAGTACTGAGAGATAGCATCACAATAAAAACATGATGTGTCTCTCTGCCCACACTTAACTAAAAGATCAAAACAGACTTAGGTCTACTTTCTTATAAGTATGAGGAAATCTCCTTCTAGCTGCCGCATGAAATATAGAATGGATACAGTATCATATCTGAGCTTAGTCACCAGGCAAAGAGTAGATGCTGTAAGGGGAAATCAAGACAGAAAATTTTCCAGTAGTCATCCATTTTTTAAAAGAGGCTCCTCTAACTAATTATGCTAAGGATTTAAACTGGGATTGTAAATAAAAGGAAACAGCAGGCAAATGTCACCTGTTATCTCAAGACAATGTGTCAAAACAATTATAATGAAGACTGAGATAGAAGAGAAGGCTGGGTGTGGACCTTATTGCAGCCTTCTAGTAGATAAAGGGGGCTCCAGGAGAGCTGCAGAGGGTCAATTGACAAGGGCAGGAAGTGATAGGACAAGGAGTAATGGCTTTAAAATAACAAAGGGTATGTCTAGATTAGACATTAGGAAGAAATTCTTTAGTAGGAATTTGCTAGGAAGGTGAGGGTGGTGAGACACTGGAACAGGTTACTCAGGAAAGCTGTGGCTGCTCCATCCCTGGAAGTGTTCAGCACCAGGTTGGATGGGGCCCTGAGTCATCTGGTCTAGTGAAAGATGTCCCTACCCTTGGGACAGGGGACAGGGGGGTTGGAACAAGGCAGGGGGTTGAAACAAGAGTATCTTTAAAGTCTCTTCCAACCCAAGCCATTATATAATTCTATGATAATTACTACTGCACTGACCTAGTAGATCTTATTTTAGATTGAGGTTTATTATTCTGAATAGTAAGTTAACTAAGTAAATACAAATTAGGAGAAAAAAGATATCAGCTTCAATCGACAAAAGGATTATGTTAATCCAAATGAAAGTTATCTATTCTATGTCCATAACTTTATAATGGCAGATTTAGCAGAGTGATGATTTGGGTATGAGGCTATGATTTGCATATGAATGCTGTTATCTAATGAATGTTGTATCTCTGTATGTTTAGAAATGAAGTTTACATCTGTATGGTTTGAACTCAGATGCTTCATTTTTTGTGTTGTCTTTCTGAAGCTCTTCAAGGGTGGCTCTGATGATCTGAAAACTGTCCCAAAGGCTTTGTTTGACAAACTTAAAACCTAAATAAAATACCTTGTTTTCCTTCTTGGTTTTGTTATTTGCAAACAAAATCTCCTTTGCCCTCACAAACAAGGAGACTTGGTCGTTGCATGGGCAGAAGGCCTTGAATGGGAGATGAGGTGCCTAAGGCAGTACAGAGTGCTCTGAGTGAGTGCTGCACCATATGCTGGCCATGACACTGCAGGGTAGTCTGCTGCTGCTTTATTTTTCACGTGAAACATGAAAACAAAGATCAAGGCTATCAGCACCTACAAAGATTTCAGAAACCTGAAAAGTTTCCTGTAGCGTCTTTGCTGAACTCTGGTGAGAGCATTTGCATTGCACTAATCACAGTTCTGCAAATAAGTTAAATATTTGTTCCACACATTTGCGAAACTGTGGCACAATGTTGCCAGTGTGGCAGCATGGTTCTGATATTCCCTTAAAGGAGCAGCAACTCAGTCTATGACTAATCAAACAAGAGCTGTATGTGTGGCTTGGATTGAGGTAATACACAGTGTGCAAATGTTAATCATTACTAAGCCAAAGTTAACCATTATTTCTGTTAGGTGTATATCTTCTAGTGCAGACAGAAATCTCACTTGAAAGTATTCCTTTGTTATATTTTTCTTAGAGGGATGCAGGTGTATGAATGATTCATTTTGCATGTGAAATTATGCTGTGACCTATAATAATAGCCATTGCTATATTTTGTTATGAAACCAGATCCAAACTAAATTTAAAATCCAAGTCTGTCTGTAAAATCTACTGCAAGCTTCCAGATTTTGGCCCAGAATTCCCACTCTCCATTTTTTTTTTCTTTTATTTTTCCAGGTCATCTGTTTTATGGAGAAAGAACATATAGCCATCTGGGAGATTACCATATATATTTTATGAAGCAGGGTAGAGCTCTCTCTTTACTGACTCAGATGCTCAAGACCCAGATTTGCAGCCTGCCTCCTAGCTAGCATAGCACAGTTCATAAAGCTTCTGTTGCCAGTGGCTTACCCCTCTCCCCCTCATCAAGAACAAACCTACACTAAAGTGATGTTGGAAAAGCAGTACTGGTCTAAACTGGGGAAAAAAACCCAGTCCAGCTTTACAGCCATGTAGAGAGGCAATTTTTAATGCTAGAAAAATCCATGTCAGTAAAGCTTACATTATTTGAGAAGAAATTATCAGCCATTGATCAAACAAATCTGGCTACTGGAGTGAGATTCATCTCCAGAGTGGTATATATGGCTATATCTGAGGATATAGGCATGGAACAGATCTGTGGTATATCCTCTGAAATGTATAAAAGCCAAATGAGAGTGCTATGTTAATTTAATATGCAATATAAATTACCACAGGATGTAAAAGGAGTGAGCTGCAGTAAGATGTGCCAAGGGGCATCTCCTTAATCTTTTATACTTTCTTACTGTGCTGCTAGAGACGTGCTGTCATTGTAGCTATAGTTGGAATTGCAGTATGCTTCTAGTACTGCAGTGTAGTTGGACTGTGCCCATAGTCTTCCCTTTTTTTCTGGACATTCCTCTTCCTTTTGTTTTTTAATACCATTCTGGTTTTTTTTCCTTTACAGAACACAGATACTAGGAGCCTAGACTGCCAACATTTTGATATCCAGTTAGATTTATAACTAGGGACTGCCAAGTTTTAATATGTTATAGAGCTGCTAAGTCCAGTGGTAGTCTGCACAAGTCTCTAGAAAACACACAACAAAAGCTGAGATCATAATCCTAAATTTCTATTAATAATGATACTGAACAAGCAGCATACTTTCCATTGCTTCTTAAAACAAAGACTGGGAATAGACTGGCCTTTTTGTTTATCATCTAATAATTTGTTGCATCTACTTTTAAAATGTAGATGCAAAAATGAGCCTGAATTAAAAGCTTTGGTTCAAAGTTCTCAGTTTGAAGAAAGCTTGAACTGAATTTGGAGTATCATCTGCATTTTGCAGGTTAGACTCTTCTTTTGAAACACATTATAGCATAATCCATATCCAAACTTTAAGAAGCCCAGAATGTATATTCAAATAGACTTTAGGAACTGGATCTGTAATATCTAGAATCTAATTCCCATTATTCAGACCTGCTGAATAATAATGGGAGCAGACACAGTCTTATCAGAAAATGCATAAGAAAAAACTTTCAATATAGCATTTGGGCTATATGTTCATCAGAAAGGCATGCACCATTTCAAAAATCTTTCTGTATCTTGCCAATACTAAAATGTCATCCTTCAAAGACTGCATGCAGACAGTCTTTAATGTTCTTTTCATCTACCTTTTGCCAGTTACTGGAATATGAATTTAACATTTACTGACAGTTCTATTTACCTTGATGCTAAGAACAGCCTACTCAATCTGGCCAGATCTTTTAACTCAGAAACCAGTCTCTGACATGGCTGGTAAAAGATGCCAAGAGAAGTCTATGAGAGTGGGAAAAGCCTATGATGGCTTTTCAGAGTATTTTCTCTCTCTAGGTACAAACAGCTTCCTGAGCCAGTCACACCACTTCTGTAGAAACAAACATATAATCACGGGAAACAAAAAATAAAAAATAAAGAAAAAAAAAAACAAAACAAGAAAAAAAAAAAAAAAAAGGAAGGTGTCTTTGGAGAAGCAAAGCTGTGTACTTTGATATCAAGGCATTCCACAAGATGGCAGGGTACTGTCTTGCCAGGTCACTACTGCAGGAACCTGAGCCTCTCTACAGTAGCAATTTTTTTCCTATCACAGTTTTTACCATCATTAATATAACTCTACTTTAAACCTATCAGTGCTCTATAGCAGAGATCAAAATAAATGGCAAACAGCTGAAAGACAGGAGGCCTCTATTTTCTTATGTCTCACATTTTTTTTATATTACAACATTTAAAACACTGTATTCATGTAAAGCATTATAATTTCTCACCTGAAATTTTTTCTGCATAAAATTAGACAGAAAATTATTGCATGCAACTGCAATTACTTTAACTAGGAACATTAACAGCAGTCTTTCACATTCCATCTCAGTAATCTATTATTTGAACTCCAAAACCATGAATACAGCTAGCTATTTGTTACCCCTTGTCTTCATGATCAAGACAAGCTAACCTAAAGATGGGATGTTCCTGAAGAAGCCAGGTGGCTGTCCCTTTCACCTGCCCTGCTTCCTTGTGCTGGCTTTAATGTCTGTGTGTACAGTCCTAATGCAAGTCAGATCAACCTAAAAAGCTGATTGAAAACTAGCTGCTTTTACTCAGAGGCTTAGCTTTTAGCTAGATAAATGAGCTGAAATGACTCCACAGCCACACAGTCCTACTGTTGCAATCAGGAAAGCAGGTCAAGCATGTGACAAGGGGCAGGAAAGTCCCTTTCAGCAACAGAGTAGTATTGGATAAGCTTACACCAATTGTGAAAACACACCCTTAAGTAACAAAGGAATAGTGGAGAGAATGCATCCTCAGTTCTGCCCTCGCTGACAAGAGGCAGTGGAGAAAGAGTAGAAAACCTAAAGCTCAGTTCCTAGACAAATTCAATTGAAAACTTGTCCTGGAGCATGCTTAAATCTTGGATGAGTCACAGTGAAATGTTAGTTCTGACCTCAACTAGACATGTTTTGGTCTCTATTTGTAAAATAAGGATACTAATATACCAGTTCTTTCTAGACCATGTTTGTTTGGCTTCTGTGAGAAATAAAGGCTCTGAAGTTTGGGGAAAAAAGAGAGAAAATAGAATAATTGTAGTTCCCAGTAGGAATACTTGTTACTAAGGTTCAGTTGAGTGGAGGTGTATTCCCAGAGTAAATTTAAGTAAATTCAAATATTTCACAATGATAAGGATTTTGAATGAACTCAGAGCGTGTTACACTTAAGATCTTCATCATTCTATTAAAAGCCTAAACCCTGGTGCTCCCTATAAAGGTGCTACAGCATAATGCTACTGCAAGGATAGATAAATAGACAAAACTTCAGTGCATGGAATTAAGGAATTACTAGCAGCTACTCTGTAGCTCTTTGGTTTGGTTTATATACAAAAGAGTTTAGCTACTCTATACTCTTTTGTATATAAACCAAACCAAAGGCCTCAGTCGGGGATGGAGAATTTTTAAAAAATCTGTCTTGCAGAGAAGAATTGTGTAATGGCATTTACTATATACTAAAGAATAACGAAGCCCTGCATTTTATGTGTAAGTGTGATGACATTGGGTGTGGTCAGGGTACTTGGGCTTCTCATTTGACATCAGTGGGCTTTGTTATGATGAAGCATGAACAGAGAATTTTCATTTCCAGTTTTACCACTGGAATTCAAATGAGGATTAAAAAAAAAATGGAGCGAAATGTAAAGAAGATCTCTGAGTAATATCAGCAAGTGCAAACAAATTCCATTGACAAGATCTGGTGTCTCCACAAGCTGTGACAACCCTGGCAGCAGGGAGAAGGAATTTGGATTTTCAGGACCAAGCAGCTACATGCTGATTGCAAGAGTGAGAAGTAAATTCTGTTAATTTTTAACAAAGGCATTCAGCAGGGATATACCCACGATAACCTCGTGCAGAAACCATCTAACACCCGTGCTTAAGTTCGGACGGGTTATGGAAGTCCATGGCCTAACAGAAAACAGAGACTCTGGCTGGTTTCCGGCCCGAGCCCGCGGTCCGTGTCCGGGGGCAGTGGCGGTCCCCGGGGCGGTGGCTGTCCCCGCGGGGCCGTGGCTGTCCCCCCAGGGCGGTGGCTGTCCCCGCGGGGCCGTGGTGGTGCCCCCGGGGCGGTGGCTGTCCCCGCGGGGCCGTGGCTGTCCCCGG